>CAUYQV010167392.1:0-11457 GCA_963574575.1 Galagoides demidoff | reverse complement strand
TGAGTGGGGAGGGAGGGTGTGAGTCGGGTGGGGGAGGGGGTGAGAGGGGAGGGAGGGTATGAGGGGGTGGGGGAGGGGGCTGAGTGGGGCAGGGGAGGGTGAGTGGGGTGGGGGAGGGGGTTGAGTAGAGCAGGGGAGGGGGGTGAGTGGGGCAGGGGAGGAGGGTGAGTGGGGAGGGAGGGTGTGAGTGGGGTGTGGGAGGGGGGTGAGTGGGGAGGGAGGGTATGAGTGGGGTGGGAGAGGGGGGTGAGTGGGGAGGGAGGGTATGAGGGGGTGGGGGAGGGGGTTGAGTGGAGCAGGGGAGGGGGGTAAGTGGGGATGGAGTGAGTGGGGGGGGCAATGGGATATGGGAAGGGGGCTGCAGCAGCCCCTCCAGCAGTGCCCACACAGGATGGGGGTTGGGCTGCTGTCTTACTTGCTTTGACACAGCCGTGCAAGGCGCTGATGTGCCTGTGTTTTAGGGAGGCAACTCAGGACTGGGAGGGGTTGAGGGACTGGCTCAAGGCTGCATAGTGCCCAGCCGTGAGTTCCAGTGACCAGCCATCCGGGGGGTGGCTCTGCCACGTCCTCATGGTACCATCCCCAGGCCTCCACTCAGACCCGTCCCTGAGGGCAGCTGACCAGGCCGGCACCTGGGTCCCAGCGTCCCGTCCACTGGGGGTCTCCCTCGTCCTCACTCTGCCCCATATTCCTCCCCTTTCAGCAAATCTTGCCCCTTTTCAAAGGTCTGTTTGTAGTTAGTTTAAAATTATCTATTTCCAAAACTCCCTAATTTACAAACACTTCTTTTACCCTTTGTCTATGATATGGTCTCATTCTGCATTTAAGTCATTTATTTGTGCATTTATTCATTCTTTATTTATCCAATTTCTCATGGACTGAATATTTTGGGGTCCCAGAGGTGGCTATTTTCTGGGAATATAAAATGAGAGCGCCCAGCTGTGCCCTCTGGGGTCACCGTAGCTGGACACCCACATTATACGGAGGACTGCTGTGGACACAGGTCGCGCTGACAGACAGGAGGCTCCCAGCATTGTAGATGCTGGGGATCCGGGAAGAGTCCAAGATGGAGAGTGGCAAAGACTTTGTGGAGAGAAAAAGCTTGAAAATTGGAAAAGATGGACAGGGGCTGCCCTGGTCCCTTCCGGTGACTGCACAGAGAAGGCACCGAGACTGGACTTTTGCAAACGGTCCTTTCTGTGTAACTGGAGCCTCAGCAGGTACGTGTGGTGAGTGAGGTGTCGAGTGTGTGTGATGTGTGTGGGCCGTGCGTGGTGTAGTGTGTCCGGGGATGTGTTAGTGTGCGTGTAATGTGTGTGGTGTGTGGTTTGGAGTGTGGGGGGTGTGTTTGTGTATGGGTGGTGTGATTTGTGTGTTTGGTGTGGTGTAATGTGGGTGTTTGTGGGTGTGTGGTGTTGAAGTGCTCTGTGTGTGGTGTGATATGTGTAATGTGGTGTGTGTGGTGTTGGTGTGTGCGGTGTGGTGTTGTGTGTAATGCAGTGTGTGTGGTGTTGGTGTGATGTTCGTGTGTGGGGGCAGTGAGGGGGGTGCCCCACCCTGTACAGCATCTGGGATGAATCACACAGTGCCCATCCCAGGCACTGGGAGGCTGTGGAGATGCAGTGGTGGAAGGATGTCCCCGCCAGGCCTCCCAGTGCTGTGAGCAGAATGCCCAGCCTGGACTGGGCTGCGAGCGGGAGTTCCATGTTCAGCCTGTGGACTCCACATCTGACTCCCGAGTCTGCCCTGAGCCTTGCCTTTGCTGTGGAGCAGAACTCTGCTCACTGGATGGCCCAGCTTTGGCCACCAAGTCACATCAAGGTGGGGCAGGCCAGGCTCTTGTCCAGGCCCAGGGCCGCACTCTCTTCTGGTCACAGAGTCCCCATCTCCTTGTGTGTCTCCTCTTTCAAGGGCACCATAATTGGGATCATGACCCTCCCTGACCTCTTCCTAGCTTGGCAGAAACTGCCTGATTTCCATGTGAAATCACATCTATGGGAGCTGGGGGCTTTGAGACACACTTTCTAGTGACGCACTTCACCCATAGTGGCCAACCCTGGCTCAAGGGGACGGGGACATGTTGCAGAGCCCTCTTGCCAAACCCAGGGCAGGTCCAGTATGCATCTGAGTCCAGAAAGTTGTCCTGAGTCTCCTCTGATCACACAAGGAGGCAGGGAGCCGGGCTGCAACCCAGGGCAGTCTGGAGAGGCCATGCTCACTGTCACTGCAGGGGTCTGTTTTTAACACCTGCTCTGCAGGGAGTTTAGCCAGGAGAGACAACCAAGCAGCAGGAGCTGGCCACAGGCCTTCTCACAGTGGCCCAGGAGCAGAGCAGCCCTCTGCAGAGGACAGCAAGCATGTGGGGCATGTTAGGATAGGAGGCCTAGCCCTTGTGCAGGTGAGCACCCCCAGAGCCCCTGGGGAGATGGCCCGCCCCAACCCTTGCACATACACGCCTGTGACATCTCTGCCCTCGGGGCTGCAAAGCCCTCACACAATCTAAGTTTTATTACCAGGACAGACCTGGCATGTGACATGCTGATCCCCTGTGGTGACAATGGTGGCTGTCAGCAATGACACAGGCTGGGCGTGATGGGGTGGGGGACACAGAGGGGGAGAGCAGAGGGTTTGGCCCCCAAACCGCATCCCCTGACATCATGACTGTTTTGAGAGGCCCCTGAATATCTCCACTGTCCCCCAGAAAACAAATGGGGAGGCTGGTTCTGTGTCCCAGGAGCTCTGCCCACATGCAGAAGGAGCACGTGGCCCCAGGCGTGATCAACATCCTCACAGCAGGGCCAAGAGTGGTGCCGATCCAGGCAGGGGCCGCCGCTGGCACCTGCTGACATGTGGTGGCCCCAGGGGACAGGAGGAAGGCACCTCCCCGTGCCATGGTCAGGGCAGGAGCCTGGTGTGCTCGGAGCTCGGACCCCGGTCAGTGCTTGTTCTGAAAGGAGCTCCCCAGGGTGTCACCACCACACTAGATCAGCTGCCTCGGAGCAAGGACAAAGGCAGCCCACTTGAGCCCTGGAGAGCCTTTCCACAAGGAGGTCTGTGCTGTTATAGGGTGAGCAGATGCCCATGTGCTGTGCGGCCCCACAGGGCAGGTGCCAGCTCACCTGTGCTTCACGGGTGATGTCCTCACTCAGGAAGGTGCTGGCCGAAGTCCTGTGATCTCCAGCTCTGGCAGGCAGGACTCTCTGGTCACATTGGCCTTGGGGACTCTCTTCTGTTGGACGGTGACCATACTGCCGGCCCTCAGAGCACTCAGCAGAGGTGGGGCATGTGGACACACTCCTGCTGCAGCCAGGACGAGGGGCCCCTGCACTGTCCTTTCACTAGGACAGATCCTGTGGTCCCCCCAGGCTGCAAGCAGGAGGGAGATGCAGACAAGGGCTGCATGAGATCTTGATCTTAGTAGGGGGGATTGGCCCCCTGGTGCATAAGGAGCTATGACTGGTGTGACTGTGAACTAGCCCCATGTGACACCAGGCTGCTGACATGAGCACACCCCACGTGCAGAGCTCAGGGCTGAGTGTGCTGGGGTGCACGGCCGTGTTTGGGTGTCCATGCAGGCTGCCCAGGGCAGTCCCGAATTATATCAGTTGTTCCACACCGATCTCTTAACAGCAGCCTGACCTGCTTACTTTGAAAGTATCCCAGGGGTGGTCATCAATCACGTGGTCAGTTCACACAGGTGGGGGGCCGAGAGTGTCCATGAGGTGCAGCTCTGAGTAGACAGAGAGCCCAGAGAGAGTGGCAAGTGGGGGAGTGGGGGGTGGGGACGGAGAGAGTGAGGAGGAGGGACAGGGGGAGAGAGAGAGGGAGGAAGAGAGGGAGGGAGAGGGAGGGAGAAGGTGGGAGAGGGAGAGAAAGAGAGAGGCAGGGGGGAGGGAGGGAGGGAGAGAGAAGGACAGAGGGAGGGCAGGACACAACCGGGCAGGCAGTGCATAGATTACAGCCCTGTGCTGGCTGCAAAGAGCACAACAATTCTGATGCCGCTGACAACACGGCAGCGGCAGCAGCCAGACAGATCTGCACACCTCACCCAAGGGTGACTGCTGTGGTGTGTGTTGAAGGTTTGTGGGTGTGGTGAGTGTGGCATGCTGTGTTGTCTGTGTTTAGTGTATGATGTGGGTGCCGTATGCAGTATGTGTATGTGGTGCGTGTAGCATTCTGTGGTATGTGAGTGTGGTTTGTGTGCTGTGTGTCTATAGGGTGTATTATCTAGTGTGTGTGTGTGTGTGTGTGGTCTCGTGTGCACAGTGTGTGTATTACGTGTTATGTGTAGTATGTTGTGTATTGTGTGTGTGTCTAGTGGCCTGTGTGTGGCATGTGTGGTGTGTGTAGTGTGAGTAATGTGTATTGTGTGTGTTTAACATGTACTATGTGGCAGGTGTGGTATGTGTGGTATGTCTGGTGTGTGTGGTGTGTGTCTGGCATGTGTGTGGTGTGTGTGGTCCGTGTAGTGTGTATTATGAGGCATGTGTGTGGTCTGCGTGGTATATGTGGTATGTGTAGTAATATGTGTGGTGTGTGCGGTCTGCGCAGCATGCACTGAGGCCTGTGTGTGGTGTGTGTGGTATATATCACGCATGTAGCACGCACTGTGGGGAGTGTGTGGCCAGCCGTGGTCTCGGCAGCAGGCCGGTGGGGCTGGGGCAGAAGTGCCCTGGTTAGGACCTGGCAGGTTCTGTGGCGAGGGGGCACAGACACTCCATCCCTGAGGCTGAGGCATTCTGTGCTCTGCTCCCTGCACTTTGCCATCTGTGGGGCTGGGAGGCAGTAACTTTAGCTTCACCCCTGAGCATTTCCTGATTTCTGGGGGTGGGTATCAGGGTGAAGGACGGGGTGGCAGAGTGAGGCACGACCCAGCTAGAGCACAGCTGCTGCTTCCCTGGGCCAGCAGCAAACAGAACTTCCAAGTGGGCTGCACCTGCTGGGGCACAGCCTTGCGGGCTTTGCCGAGGCTCCTAAGGAAGGACCCAGCTGGCCCGCAGGGGGGCCGGGGGCCCTGCAGTCACTGGAATGTGCCTGCACTCACCCAGTGACCTCTCCGCCCCGTGTGGTGAAAGGAAAACCCAGAGGATGTTGACAACATCAACCTGTTCTGGATTCTTTTTTTTGAAAAAAATCTCAGAGTTAAGATAATTAAAGGAAGATCTTTTTTTCATTTTTTCTTTTTCAGTTTTGATTTTCTCAGCACTATTTGTGTCTTGATGGTTGGGGCTGTGATTCCTTTCGGGTGAATAATTAATGTTTATAAGCACGTCCAGGTCTTTGCCGCACAGCAAAATTCTGTTTATTGTCAGACTTACTTGGGAACAAAGGCCTCGCGTTTCTCCTAAGCTGAGGCTTGTGCCGGGTGGGGGAGCAGGAACATTGTCCTGGGAGGAGCAGATCTGCCTTGGGCTGGGAGAGGCCGAATGTAACACACACGGCGGCTCACCAGGGAACCGGGGAGGCCGCTCGTCTCCCACAGTGACCCGTGGGATGGGTGTGGGCCAAGGGGCCTGGGGAGGGCGGGCACCCTGCACCAGGCAGGCATGGGCATTGGGTAAAGCCTGCGCCCCCACCCCATCATGGTGATGCCCTGGGACGACCTCGGCCTGTGGAGGCTGACCCTGAGACACCGAGCAGAGGGGAACACACTGTGGGCTATAGATGTCCTCTTGGGCCCCGTCGGGCAGCCACGGGGTCTTTGTCCGGGCCCCATCTCTGTGCTGGTCTCCTCCTCTTGACCATGATGGATTAGCACCATCCTCCACCCAGCCCTTGCCTGCCACAGTCACAGTTGCCAGGGCAGGGCTGCTGTGGGCACATATTTCTGGGTCGAATGTGTCAGCGGAACCAGGGATGGCCCTGCGTCCTGAAATGGATGGGCAGGTGTGAGGGAGAGCTGGACACCCCCTGGCCGGTCCTGCTCTGCTCCCTGCAGGCCAGTCTCACCCCAGGCACAGATCGGTGGCCGTGAGCACCCTGACTATGCCCCCCAGCTCGTGGGAAGACATGTTCTGAAGTCAGAATACGTCTCTGGAAGACACTTGGGTGTTTGAAATGGTGCAATGAAATCTCATCAGTCTAGGGGTCAGCCTGTGAAAGGTGCTTCGTTTGGACTCGACTTTTCATTTTAAGCTCCTAATCAAACATGCTATGTTTGTTTGTTTCTTGTTTCTCTTAGTAGCCCTGAGACATATTTTGCCCTTGGCTTTCTGTTCTCCCTGGGTTCTGTGGGGCTGGGGGCTGCTCAATGTGGAGACCACGCAGAAGTCACGCGGACAGAGCTATCAGGGTGGCCGTGGTGGAGACAGAGAGGAAGGGCAGGGCTTGTCTCAGGCCCTGGGCTTTCTCTACCCTGGCTTCCCCACTACACGTGGGGCCTGGAATGCCTTCTGCTTCTCGGAAATCTCTTCCACCGCGCTGTGCCGACAGGGACACTTCCCACACACACTTGTCTCTGAGAGGCTCCATATGGCGTTTCTGTGCTTTACTGCAGGAGGAAAGGAGAGCGAATCCCAAGAGAACTCCCTGCGCCTCAGAAACAGCAGTGAGAGAGTGCAGGTGGCCAAGGAGCTGTCCAAACTGCACCCCAAAGGCACGTGGGGTAACGCACTTCCCTGGGTGCCCAGTCCCGGCAGAAAGGGCCGTGCTCCAGCCTTCCTACGTATGACAAGGACAGAGGTCTGGGAGTCTTCTGTTCCATCTCCAGCCAGTCACCTCCTGCTGGCTCAGTCTCCGAGATAATCTGACCTGTCCCCTTCTTTGACATGAGAGGAAACCGAGGCCCAGGGGAGATAACTGGCCACTCAGACCTCCAGGCAAAGACGAGGGTCAGCACAACTCTATCCTCTGTTTCCAAGTCACTTGCTGGGCTGTTAGGGAGACGCTCTCTGGGCCTCTGTTGTATCATCTATAGTCTTTTTTTTTTTTTTTTTTTTAAGATAGAGTCTCACTCTGTTGCCCTGGGTAGAGTGCTATGGTGTCACAGATCACAGCAACCTCTAGGTCTTGGGCTTAGGTGATCCTCCTGCTTCAGCCTCCCTAGTAGCTGGGACTACAGGTGCCTGCCACAACATTTGGCTATTTTATTGTTGCAGTTTGGCCGGGGCTGGGTTCAAACCCACCACCCTCCGTATACGGGGCCAGTGCCCTACTCACTGAGCCACAGGCACCGCCCTGTCATATCATCTTTAAAGAGTGGAAGCAACATTACTTGTGCCTGTGTCCAGTGAGCTGGTAGCGTGGGCGGGATGCCTGGCTGGTGCAAAGGTGTCCTGCAGGTGGATGACACCAGCTCCAGCAAGGATCCCCTCTTCCCACATGGATGGGTGCTGGACTGTCAGACCCCTGCTCTGGGCCCAAAGTCCCTGTTCCTGGATAAGCCTGACCCACCACCTACCTGGCTCACACACACAGGCACACTCAGAAACACATGTGCACACACAAATGCATGTGTGTACAAATACATACACACACACAAAACACATACTCTCTCTCACACACACATCAACAGCCATGTGCAAGCACACACACAAGCACACACGTGTGCATAATGCACATGTGACCTCAGTCTGCACATAAACGTGCCCATGTGCACAGACAACACGTGCTCACAGGGACATGCACACACGTGCACAGACACAAACACGCACCCACACACTGACCACAATGTGTGGAGTGGGCACCACTTTCTCCTGCACAAATGACACCCCCAAATCATGCTAGGGATGGGGATAGCCCTGTTACTATCTGGCTTTGGACATCTTTCCACCTATCTAGGATTCCAGGTCCACTGTGCAAAATGAAACACTTGGGTGAGGTGGTGTGTGGGTCAGCAAGGGCCGGCAGAATGTGGGGAGGGGGGAGAGTTCACACTGGCCTTTTAGGAGCCTGTGGGAGCATTGTCTGAGGAGGGGGGTGCTGGCCTGTAGGTGCTGGGTGCTGTGGGCCTGGCCTCTCCCCCAGGTCTGAAGGGCACCTGGGGGTGAGCACCAGGCCCTGGGGGGGACCTGCTGGGACCCTGACCTCTGGCCTCAGGCTGAGCCAGGGCTGGCCCCACAGGAAGGAGCTGACAAGCAATCCTGGCTTTCCCACCACGGGTCCTCCTGATGTGTCTGTCCCAGTGCCTGGAACAAGGCAGGCCAGAGGCCAGGCTCTCTGGTGCTGAACCAGCAGCAGAGGAGAGGGCAGCAGACGGGTTCCTGGCCAACCTTGTGTGAGGGGTGAGGGGTAGCTTGGGACAGAGCAGAGTCTGTGGCTAGACTAATCCTGGTACCTAGGACTGGGATGTCTGGGCCTGGAGTCGACCTGTTGGGGGTCAGGGTGGAGGCCTGGCCCTCGCTCAGCTATGCCAGCAGGTAACTGCAGTGTCTTCTTGGACTGAATCCTCCAGTTCCCTTGGCCTTTGTGCCTGCGTCCCTGGACTGACATGACTCCCCTGGGGCCGTGTGAGTCTCATACTTGAGGGCATAGGGGAGGAGAGTTTGGAATGACTGGGCTGGGTGCTCTTGTGCTCTCACTGCAGGGCAGCTGGAGGCACTGAGCCCTGGCTGAGCCTGTCACTGCCAGACACCCAGGCAGCTGGCCCTCCTGCGTGTGGTCCCCTGTGGGAATGGACGAACATCCCCTCCTGCACACTGAGTGCTGGCCCTCATGGCTTTATCTTGGCTCAGCAGGCTGGGCTGGGCCCCCCAGGAGGCCATGGCATCCCCTCTGCAGCTCAGCAGAGAAGCTGCTTGGACAAGGTCCAGGACTGAGTGCTCCTAAGAGAGACCTGACAGGCAGGAGTCTGGACTCAGGTGATCAGGAGCACAGGAATGGTTGCCCCGGTGTGGTTGGGGACAGGCAGGGCTATCCCAGGGTGGGGGGTAAAGGCAGCAGTTCGGGGACTCAGAGGCACAATTCAGGGATGGGGGGCAGAAAACTGAAGCACCTCCCCCGAGAGGTTCAGCCTCCCGTAGTGGAGAGATGACAGTGTTCTTCCTAATCAGACACAGGGTGTGGTGAGGGGTGTGATGAAGGGGCAAACAAGCTCTCTACCTTGCACTGAGGCTCCCAGGATGAGCACCAGCACTGTGGCTCAGAGTGGATTCCAGATGCCAGCAGCAGCCCTGGGAGGCAGAGCAGGCCCCCAGCAGAGGGTCAGGCCAGGCCCACACGGTCCCCTTTCTGCAGAAGGCTCTGGGCGAGAAGCTGAGAGAAGACCACAAGAGGTGCATGCCCTGAAGAGAAATCTGGGGTGCCCCAGCCCCAGATGGGCTGGCAGAGACCCCAGGAGAGACTGTCAGGATGGAGGTGGCAGCCACCCCAGGCTGGTCCTGCTGTCTCGTCCCTTCTCTTGGGAGTCTCCCCCTTTGAATTTGGCTTCTGCCTTCCAGAGAAGGGAAAGGGAGAGAGAAGAAAGGCGATGAGAAATGAATAAAGAAAAGGGACCATCTCTGGAGGTTTCCTTTGAAATCTTCTCAAAGTGAGGAAGATGGATCAAAGCTTTGAAAATGCTGGACGAATCCTCCACTCAGAGCTCCACTGAAGGAGTCCCCTTGTCTACATGGGTCCTGGAAGATCCCCACTCATGTGCTCCCACAGGAGCCACGTGCAGGGGCCAGCTGGGGCCAGTTGGGGTCAGCAGGGGCCAGCTGGAGTGTGTGCATCTGTGTGCATGTGCGTGTGAGTGTGCATGGGCACATGTGTACACATGTTTGTGCATGTGTATGTGTATAAATGTGTGTTTGTGCATGTGTACATGTATAAATGTGTGTTTGTGCATGTGTATGTGTATAAATGTGCGTTTGTGCATGTGATCATGTATACGTGTGTGTCTGTGCACATGTGTGAGTGCCTGTGTATATGTGTGTGTGTGAGTGTATGTGTGTGCATGTGTGTGAGGGAGAGACAGAGACAAAAGTAGAGATAGGCAGAAAGAACTTCATCCTGCCGTGGAACCTCTGCCTCAGTGCCTGTATGCAGGGTGAGGTGGCACAGGCAGGGTGACATGGGTGTAGACAGGACAACACAGTATAGACAGGCTGACACGGGTCTAGACAGGATGATGCAGGTGTAGATAGGGCGATGTCGATATAGACAGGTTGATGTGGGTGTAGACAGGGCAATGTGAGTGTGGACAGGGAGATGTGGATATAGATGGTGACCTGAGTGTAGACAGGTGACATGGGCGTGCCACTGCATGCTGGGCTCTGATAGGTGTGAGCTGCATGTGCCAAGGTGATCCCATGTGGATGCATCTGTACATGCCTGTAAGTGGCCCTTGGCATCTGCTCTTGCTCCAGGAAAGATTGCTGTGCTGTCTTCCGTGGTGACCTGAGGGGCTTTCAGTGGAAGAGGGGCCATTCAGCTACCGGATGGGCTCTGCCTGTGGCCCAGGAGGGGCTGTGCTGTACCCACACATCTGCACACACTGTCTGCTATGGATGGAGGGAACAAGGTGTGAGCCACCCTGATATCCTTCCCCAGCATCCTAGAGCACCATCTGAAAGCCTGAGCATCAGGGATGGAGGGAGGCTCAGCATACTTAGGGGTTTGAAGTCCAGTGTTTTATTCGGAGCCAAGGCAAGTCCTGGACTACTCCTGAAGTCCAAGACGCTTGATTTGGGACCAGGACCTGCCTGTGTCCTGGCTAGCCACCTGCTATAAGCCTCTTCTTCCCAGAACTCCTACCCTTACCCCCTTTCTTCTCCCGTCAAGGAGAGGATCTGCCCTGATACCTGACACATGGAGGGGAATCATGCTGTGCTGGGTCTCCTCATGGCAGGGTCAGGACTGGGTTCTGATCACAGGATAGGTCTTGTCCCCTGGTGGAATGTTTGCCACTAAGGCCAGGGCACTTCCTGAGAGCCCTTATGAGTGGTCCATGGGTAAAGGCCCAGTGGCATACCTGGAAGGGTCTCTGGACGTTGCCTTAGTATGAGATGGCTTATGCACTGTCTCTGCATTTCCAAAACTAGGATATTATATTGCATCTTCATGTGAGACCAAGGGGAAGAAAGGGCCCCTCAGGACCTAGAACGACATCTACACATAGACCTAAGGAGACATGTACATAGATCTGGGGACACATCTATAGATCTGAGGTCCCATCTACATAGGCCAGAGGCCACATCTATATAGGCCCAAGGACAATCTACATAGAATCAAGGACACATCTACATAGATCTGAGAACACATCTAAGTAGACCAGAGGCCATGTCTGCATAGGCCAGATGCCACATCTATATAGGCCTGAAGACACATCTAAGTAGACCACATCTACGCGGACCTGAGGATACATCTATGTTGATCTGAGGACACATCTACATTGACCTGAGGACACATCTACGTTGATCTGAGGACACATCTACATTGATCTGAGGACACATCTATGTTGATCTGAGGACACATGTACATTGATCTGAGGACACATCTACATTGATCTGAGGACACATCTACATTGACCTGAGCACA
>CAUYQV010167391.1:0-22323 GCA_963574575.1 Galagoides demidoff | reverse complement strand
CCCAGCTACTTGGGAGGCAGAGGCAGGAGACTCGCTTGAGCCCAGGAGTTGGAGGTTGCTATGAGCTGTGATGCCATGGCACTTTACCCAGGGGGATAGCTTGAGGCTCCGTCTCAAAAATAAAATAAAATAAAATAAAATAAAAAATGGAATAAAATAACTGAACTCATAAGAGAAATGACTTTTTGCAGTCATACAACTAGAAGTAGCAAAGCTACAACTGAAACCCAGGTTAGACCAAGGCCGTAGCTGAGAATACACTGATCTTCCTGCTTGATAAGGGGTGGGGGTCTCAGGGATTAGTTGATGCATGGGAGCATCACCTCCACAGGTAGTAAAGCACAGAGCAGCTAGTCATGACTGGAAAAAGAGGCACTCATGTTACCCCTGGATGTGAGTAAGGAAGTAGGCTGTCCTCCAGGAGCTGCTGTCAACCATTCTGCCACTCTTAGGGACACTGGCTAGAGAACAAAACTGGCATGTGGAAGGAGGCAAGGAAAGGAACCACAGGGAAATGGAGCTGGGGCCTTGCTCAGGCTGTACCTGAAGGCTGATTTTCCACTGGACTTTAATGATGATCCACTTTCACTTAATGAGTAGTGTAAATATATTTTATCTTAACATTTTCTTTTCTCTAGCTTACGTTAGTGTTAAATATAGCCTTTCCTATGTATAACATAAAAAATGTGTTAATCAACTATTTATGTTATCAGTAAGGCTTCTGGTCAATAGTAGGCCCTTAGTAAATTTTGGGGGAGTCAAAACTTATATATGGATGTTTGGCATGGAGGTTGACTCCCCTAAGCCCCATGTTGTTCAAGATCAACCACATTTGTATAACCTACCTACATCCTCCCATATACTTTAAGCCATGGCTAGATAACGTGATACAAAGTAATGTTCTGTAAATAGTTGTTATACTGTATTTTTAAATTTGTAAGCTTGAATATTTTTGCCATCTGCAAAATGTAGTTCCATCCACAGATACTGAGCTGTTTAAACCAGCTTGATGGGTTTTCTGTTACTTGTACTTGAAAGCATCTGACAGAGCTGATGTCTTGAGGTAGACAGATAGGAAGGACCTTGGAGTTGCCCGTCTATGCCTCTGATCACACAGATAAATGGAAACCCAAAGTCATTAAGTGACGTCTGAGATCACACACAGTGTGTTTGAGCAAAGACTTAAACAATCATAGGCTTTGAGGGGACCTAAATGTCACCTAACTCAAACTTACCCCCTCCCATCATAAGCCTACCTCAAATGCTTGCACGTGCTTCTGCACGAGTGAGCAGCACTTTCCAACACTGCATAGGTGTGCATGTAACTCAACCAGGGACCTCTGCATTCCTGTAGCAGCCCAGGGAGAAGTCTTTCAGGGCTCCTTGTTTTTCTCTGCTAGGTCTCAAGCTGGCACTGCCTTCAGACTTCTCGCCACTCGGCCAGCCCTGGAGTGGTAGCCCCATGCAAGGATATATCAAATACTGGACAGGAACCTTACGGGCTGCCCAGCTGTCTAGCTTCTCTGCTTCCTACAGACAGCTTGGGATAGAGATCACTGCTCTTAACAAGCAGCTAGCAGGTGGTAGTGGTGGTTAGGGGAAGAGCAGCTAACTGGGCAGCAGATGTTGGTACCTGTCTTGCTGCTTAGCTACTCAACCAGGCTGCTGGGCAGCCCTTGGCCAAGTTCATGTGGTCTTTAGGCAGTGTGGCTTCAAGCTGGGCTCATGAAGGCACCACCCTTCCTTGGGCATGGACAATGCTATGTTAGCAACCCTCCTACTCCTATGTCTGTCTGACTCCAGAGCAGAGACCAAGGCCGCACAGAGATAAAAATACTAAACAGGGAAGTGAGCTCAAAGCATTAGTCCTGCCCCTTCCCTTATAGCTGATGATATATATATATATATATATATTTTTTTTTTTTTTTTGGGAGACAGAGTCTTACTGTGTCACCCTCAGATAGAGTGCTGTGGTGTCACAGCTCACAGCAACCTCAAACTCTTAGGCTTAAGCGATTCTCTTGCCTCAGCCTCCCTAGTAGCTAGGACTACAGGCGCCCACAATGCCTGTCTATTTTTTGTTGCATGTGTCATTGCTGAATAGCTGGCCCAGGCTGGGTTCAAACCTGCCAACTTCAGTGTATGCAGCTGGCGCCGTAACCACTGTGCTACGGGCACTGAGCCAGCTGATTAGTGACTTAACAATGGTCCAGAAACAACTCAATTGAAAGTAGAAGCGGCTGTAGTAGCAGCTACCAACGTTAAAAAGCCACCTGTTTTCCTAATGAGAGGTATGGGACTGGAGTCTGATAAGAATCAGCACCCCACAGGACTTTCTTCCCAATCTGACAACACCTACTTAAAAGCATCACAGATTCCTTTCATAGGGAAGTCCTGCTTTAAAAGCGATAGAATTTAGAGCATGTAAAACCCAGAGAATTCATATGGTGAGGGAAATTCTGGCTGTCACAGATAGCTTTATAGGAGAGTTTCTTTTCCTACAGTTTCTCCTTCTACATTAAAGACCTCATTGGCTATTGTTACCTAAGAGGGAGGAATGCTAATGACAGGATCCCTTAGGCACTTTAAGATAAAAGAGACTAAATTAATTTTAATGTTAATGGAAATACATAATTAGAATGCTCCAAATCTGAATAATCTAGACTTTTTTTTTTTTGAGAGTCTATGCAGCCCTCGGTAGAGTGCTGTGGCGTCATAGCTCCAAGCAACCTCAGATGCTTGGGCTTAAGCAATTCTCTTGCCTCAGCCTCTCTAGTAGCTGGGACTACAGGGGCCTGCCACATCACCTGGCAATTTTTTTGTTGCAATTGTCGTTTAGCAGGCCCGGGCCGGGTTCGAACCCACCAGCCCTGGTAAATGTAGCTAGTGCCTTAACCACTAAGCTACGGGACCTGAGCCAATAATCTACACTTTCAAAACCTCTGGCAAACAAGCATCTAATTCAAAAGAGCCCTGTCCTCTGGCTAGCCCAGCTGGGCTGCAGACACCCCCAGAACTGACCAGCAGAAGGATCAAACCCTTCACAGCAGTCTATCTTGTGTCCACTTTGGTCCAGTTATCCCAGCTTTGGCCAGGCCCCAATACAAAGGGCTTTGAGGCCAGCAGCGCAACCCCAACTCTCCTTATCCTCCTGAGAAGAGGGCCTTAGTGGATATCCTGGACCAGCTGTAAGAGTCTGAGCTACCTGATGCAGGGAGAAATTCACTGTGAAGTTGAGAAAAACTATTACAAGACTGGAAAGTGGGGTCCTATGGAAGGCAGAAAGGAATAACAAAAAGCTAGGGTATGCAAAAGGGTGGAGTATGGCCTCAGCAAAGTAACTCCTATCAGTTTGGACAGTTAAGACCCAGAGGATGAGAGGAATCTTTTGATTTCCTTCCTAGTTGTCCAACAACTCTGAGCAGGCAGAAAAGGAGGTGGGGACCATGAGCAAGAGCTGCAGCCCAGAGAGTGAGGGTTATGCAGTGTTACTGTGCCCCTTGAGACAACCAGGTACCAACAAGGATGACAGGGCAGTGGGCATGCAGACCAACCCCACTCAGAAAATGGGAACAAGCACAGGCACATGGGCTTGTCTGCCTGGCACCATCTTTGCCTAGCTGTATCCACCAAACCTCCCATGGGCCAAAGGGCCTCTGGTCTTGGGTTAACAGACTCAGCTGTGGAACTCAAAGACACAGTTCTGAGTTGAAGGGCCCAGGAGAGGTAAGTGCCGGGAGCCCTCTGGACAGTGCAGTCTGGAGCTCCTATGCACCCACAGCTTATCTGCTTTGTCTACAGGGAGAGGATGCTCTTCCCCATCTTCCTCCACTGCCTGCTTTGCCCAGAGAAAAACCACAGGATGATAATGGTGGGAGGAAGTTCCAGAAGTTTAAAAAGGTTTTTCCTTGTAACAGTCCTGTTACCAAGGAGGAAACTGAGTCACAAAGTCATGTGGACTTCAGGTAGCAGTGCTAAGCTTGAATCTGGGATGGACTCCAAAGGTTATGCCCGTTCTTCTAAATTTCCCTTTCTCCCTGCAATTTATTAGGGGCCTCATAAGTCACACTCTGTTTTGTTCTCTCCAGAAGGGATCTAAGCTTGTCCAAACTGGGGGGTGCATGCTGATTTTGTGAGGATGTTTTTGGCTTATGTGGTGTTGTCTATCATGAAAACTATGATGCATGGGCTTTTTTGTTTTTGCTAATTAGCTTTCATTAGTATTTGTATATTTAATATGCAGCCCAAGATAACTCTTCTTCCAATGTATGGCAGAGGTTAAAAAAATAAAAAAGGCTGGACACCCCCCGGACATTCTCAAAGCTGTAGAAAACAAAGCAATTCAGAGGATTCTTTCCTTGGGGGCATAACATGGGAAAGATGGTACAGCAGCCAGGAAGTGTCTTCCCCAAGTGCCAGACCACTTCGAAATCCTAAGCCTCAGCCTAATGTACAGCTTTAACCCCCTCTAGGGAATACCATGCCATGCTTCTTGCATGTCCATCCTAGCTGAGCTGCCCCTTTTGGAGGTGTGGTCATCCAAGGTTTGCCCCAGCCACACACACCTAGTCTAGCTTGCTATTTTATGTTCTCATTGCCCCATCAACTCAGACATGAACTCTGAGAGCCAGAAGGGATTCAGAATCCAGACATGCCTCTTCAATCACAATGTGAGATCCACAGGGGGCTGGGATGTGACAAGTGGAAGCACCCTAGACTCCCCACCCATTCTGTAACCACTATAATTTCTGAATTCCCCCAGATTTTCCCAGGGCTCCTGGAAGGAAGAGTTTCACACCACTATACAAACTAATCCCTGCTTTGTTCCGTAACACTAACCCATCCTCCAAATAGTGGGCCTGCAAGCATGTTCATCTCTGGTGTCCTAGGTACACTGCCCACCAGAACACATGCCAATGAATACTACCCTGATGCTAGCTCAGGTGCTGGAACCCCACCCTCCAGGCTTGTTAAGGGGTAGAGCTAAACACTTCTACCAGCAAGGATTTTGGGGCTCCTCACCTGGGTTTGGGGACCTCCAAGGGACTGCTACCCATTCTGAAAAAGTCAGAATGGTTTGAGGATGAAGAGCTGGAAGATTTAGCTTCAACCAGCCCCTGGTGGGAAGGCAGGCGGTCCTCTGAGGGTTGTGGCCGGTTCCAGAGCACACTCTGTGGAGAGGATGAGTGACTCTTTCTCCTGCAGCACAAAGAGTAGGGCTGTCAGCTCAGAAGCCACCCCAGGCAAGCTCTCTGCCCACCTTTACTAAATCTCAGGGCTCAGTGTTTACTTCCACTGGGGAAATGCCACATGGAGGCTCAGCAGCTGTGGCTCAAACGGCTAAGGCGCCAGCCACATACACCTGAGCTGGTGGGTTCAAATCCAGCCTGGGCCCGCCAAACAACAATGATGGCTGCAACCAAAACAGCCGGGCATTGTGGCGGGTGCCTGTGGTCCCAGCTACTTGGGAGGTGGAGGCAGGAGACTTGCTTGAGCCCAGGAGTTGAGGGTTGCTATGAGCTGTGATGCCATGGCACCCTACCCAGGGCGACAGCTTGAGGTTCTGTCTCAAAAAAAAAAAAAGAAAATGCCACATGGAGTGGGCATACACTCAGTACTTACTCAGGCTGTGGGCAAGGGCTGGGTCTTTATGGAGGGATTGTGACATCCAAACTACACTGGCCTGCTGGCCTCAAAGGACATACTAGAAAGTGACTCTTGGCCAGGCACGGTGGCTCACACCTGTAATCTTAGCAGTCTGGGAGGCTGAGGCAAGAGGACCCCTTGAGCTCAGGAGACCAGCCTAGGCAAAGAGAGACTGTGTCTCTGCTAAAAATAGAAAAATTAGCTGGGTGTTGTGGTGGGAACCTATAGTCCTCACTACTTGGGAGGACTGCTTGAACCCAGGGGTTTGAGGTTGCTATAAACTAGGCTAAGGCAGTAACACTCTAGCCTAGGCAACAGAGTGAGAAACTCATTCTCAAAAAAGAAAAGACAAAGTTGACCCTCACGCAAGTTCCTAAGTCCTAGTCATCTTACATTCACCTTTGTTTTCTTTTTCCAAACTGGCCCCCTACCTCCCAGGAAACCATGTAAGGGTTAATACTGGCCTCTCCCACTGTCTGCACAGTGTTCCTTCATCCCACAGGGAGCCCCAGCCCTTTATGCTCCTGGGCCACCACAGGCTGTGCCCTTCACCAACCAGATGGCTGGCCTCTCAGGCCCTGGGGAGACAGCAGGAGCAAGGAGTTGTGCTCTCAGGCCTTCTGTTGGGGCCTTCTTTGTTCTTGGGGCTCCAGCCTGGCTCCCTGGGGCTGACAGCTCTGGGCCAGAGCTGTGTGTCTGTGGTCCCAGCCTGGCCCCTCACCAAGCTGCCTGTGTCTGTGCTCCTGCTGAGACCAGCTCCACAGCCTCATAGGTGAAGCTTCCAGTGGCTCCTGGGGAGCTCTCCATGACTAGGGAGAAATCACTGCCAAGGCTGGTAGTGCTGCCACGGTCCTTTCGTCCTGAAAGAAGGCAGCATCACTGGTCAGCATGTTAACTTCTCTCACTACTAGCCCCCTATTATTCCACACCATAATGCTGGAAAAAGAAGCTTCTGGAACAAACAGTTTCTATGTGATCTGTACTAAGAAAGATGTACCAAGGAAAGGAAATCTGCTAGAGTTCAGTACTCACTCAGCATGCAGATATCTTCTAGGGTGAATCCTGCATCCCGGGCTGGCAAACTCTTCCTCCTATAAACAGAACTTATGAGTGGTAAATCCCAGACCTAGCTGGGGTCTCACTATTCCCCTAACCCCATCTGTCCTGGAAAGCAGCTCCAGCTCATTGGCAACTCATGGAGATAGGTTCTATCTAAAGAGTGTCACAAAATGCCAGGTCCACTTCTGGGATCCACCCCACCTGGTTCTCTCTGATATTCAAGTACAGGTTTCCGAGGCCAGCAAATCCTGCCTTATAGGTTTGTGCCCTGAGAGTTCAACTCTGGCCCAACATGCTCAGAGCTTGGATTAGGAAGATGAATGAACTCAGAGAAGGCATTAACTCTCACAGGGGTCCTAAGGCAGCTGCCAGCCAAACTCTTGCATTTCCAGGCTGGAAGCAGACCTGTTCCACTGTGATGGGCTGCATGGTATGCAGACATGCCTTCTGCAGTAGTCTAAGGAGGGCAACAATCAGCTTAGGGGCATGGGGAGCTGGGGGTCCTCCTGTCCTTGGGCTGGCTTCTCCCTACAGCTATATACCCTTTGGCCTTAGTCATCAGAGGTCACTCATCCATCCCAATGTGACCTGAGGCTGACCCCAACACAGACTTCCCCATAGAAGACCTTCTTTCTTCACCAGGGACCTCCACTCTGGGCAGGGAGAGGGGAGTCAGCCTGCCAGCACGCAGGGAAGCAGGGCCAGAAGGAGGTGGCAAGCCTCTGCTGTGGAGCAAGTAGCCTTTCGTAAAGCACAAGAGCTGCAGGACTCTGCTTACCTCTGGATTTTCAGAGCAGAGAACTCCTCAGAGGTGATATGCTTCAAAAAATTGAAGCAGAAGAAGAAAATCTGAAGGAGAAACCAAAATGCAGTACACAATGAGAAGACAACAGAACCCCTGGAGAGGGCAGCCAGAGCTCTGGTCAGTCTCTCTGCTGGACAGCAGCACTGCTGTGTATATTCATGTCTATAAGTGGTGTGGGTGGTGGAGGCCTAGGTAGATGGACCAGGGCAGGGGCGCGGAAGGAAGGGACGTGTTTCTTTCTAGGAATGTAAGAGGTTAAGCCAGTGATTTTTCAAACCGTTTTCAAGTTCAGTATGTGTTCTTAAGCTGTTAAAAAGGGGCTTGGTGCCCGCAGCACAGTGGTTACAGCGTCAGTCACATAGGGTGGCAGGTTTGAACCCAGGCCGGGCCAGCTAAACAACAGTAACTGCAACAAAAAATAGCCAGGTGTTGTGGCGGGCACCTGTAGTCCCAGCTACTTGGGAGGCTGAGGCAAGAGAACTGCTTTAGCGCAAGAGTTTGAGGTTGCTGTGAGCTGTGACGCCCTAGCACTCTACTGAAGGCAACATAGACTCTGTCTCAAAACAAAACAAAACAAAACAAAAAAACCAAGCTGTTAAAAAGGATAAAGAGACCACCACCTTCTCTCCCCTGGTCTTCTAAGAAGGGATAGTTGGGAAAGGGATGGTTTGGGAGCAGGGAGCTTAATGGACAAAGCAGGAACACAATGGAAGGGAAAGGGAAAAGGGATCACATTTGGGGAGGAGGAGCCCAGAAACAGTGGCTCAGAACTGGGCTAGGGGTAGCCAAAGTCTGGCCCCAGGGCCTGCCTCCCTCAGGAGCTATGAAGGTCAGATCTTAAGTTTAAAGCAGGCAAGGTGGGAGGCTCCTGACCTTCCGCTGCACCACCAGGAGCAAATTTTCTTCCTTCTAGCCCCAGCCCAGTGGCCTCCATGAAGTTTACCTGGGGCTTCAGCAGCTAAAGTTTGTAAACAGACTCCTCAGTGATTCCCAAAGGTGTGGTCAAGGATCCCCTCCCTCAGAGAAATACCCACATGGCACCTACAGAGCCCCAGAAGGGTTCCTCAAAAAAAAAAAAAAAAAAAAAAGGAGGGGGTTACCCAGGTCCACTATGAAAATGCAGGGTTACAGAAAAGTAAATAGGTGTCTTCACCACCAACTTTTGAATTTTTAATATGCTAATGTGTTCTGTGAACCTCAAAGCCGAGAGAGGGGAACGGAGTGAGTGATGTTTAACAGGTCTGGAGTTTATGTCTGTTTTTATTTTTTATTTTTATTTTTTGAGACAGAGTCTCAAGCTGTCACCCTGGGTAGAGTACTATGGCATTATAGCTCACAGCAACCTCAAATTCTTGGGCTTAAGAAATTCTCTTGTCTCAGTCTTCCAAGTAGGTGGGACTACAGCTACTTGGGAGCAGCTGCATTGCTGTTTTTAGCTGGCTGGGGCCAGGTTTGAACCTGCCATCCTCGGTGTATATGGTCAGAGCCCTGCCGACTGAGATAAGGGCACTGCCCTTATCTGTTTTTTTAAAGCGTCAGTGTCTAAAATATCTGATGGGGCTAAGAGAAAAGCTCACACCCTGAAGACCAGTCCTGCAGCTGAGGAGAACCTCTTGTTTGTGCTGAGAGATGTCAAGGACTTGAACTTAGAGCCTACTCAGTTCAATTCCAGCTTTTGCCCTGAGTCTCTAAAGGCAGAGTTTGGCCTGCATGGGGGAGGAGGGAAACTGTGGAGGGCAGAACGTCCTGGAGCTCCAGAAAAATCCCAGAGTGAGAGGCTACAAAGAGGTTTTATGCACTGTTTTCAATGCTAAGTTGCCGCCTCTGACAGAGTTCATGGAGGCCTCTGAGGAACAGGCTTATGAGCTCTGCAGCCCTGGCAGATGCGATAAGTGCTCAGAAGAAGAGATTTGGAAGGGGAGAGCAGCAGCTGAGACGGAGGAACAAAAGGAGGAGGCGCGAGATAAGATGCCCAGGAAGGAAGCAGCCTCAGGAGGGTGAGAAAGATGAGAAAGATGCTTCAGGAAGATGGGGGGTGGGGGTGGGACAGAAGAGTGAGCTAAGGGTGTGGGATGACTTCCATGCTGGGCATCTGGACTCATTCTCTTAGTGAGGCAGCACACTCCAGGAGACTCAAGGTCAGATGTATTACCCAAGGTCACTTAGGCAGTTAAGTGGGACAACTAGGGAACACACTCAGTTCTGACTCCGGACCTGGAGTGGGGAAGCAAGCATACCAAACCAAGACTGTGACCAGCACCAAAGAGAATGAGGGTGTAGAGTGGGGAGGAGGAAGAGGATGCCGTCCACATGTGAAGAGGAAGGAGGAATTACAGCTTGATGACTTACAGCTAAGTTGTAGCTACGTAAGTTCAAATCTGAACAGTGTCCAGATAGGAAGGTGACCTTGAGGCAGCCTCAAGACCAGACTCTGCTGCCCTGGCTCTGGAGCTGAAGAGGGGCTGAGTGGGTGTGATGGGAGGAGGTAGGAAAGAATGGAAGTGCTTCTGCATGTTAGTGGAGGGATAAGGGACACAGACAAGGACTTGTTATAAAATGGTTCCAGAGCTAAGCAGAGAAAACAAGGCTGCCTGTGAGAAGAAGACTGACACAAGAAGGTCACAGGCAGCTGAGGCGGACATGTAACTGCTGCCAGAGGTGTGTGGGCACGTAGTCTCTCCACTGCTCAGGACCTAAGGCCCACATGGGGCTATCACTGGTGCTTTTCCTGGTGTGCTGCCTGAGGACAGGAGAGAAGGCTATATCCCAGCACGCCCCAGGCATGGAACTGCCCCCAAAGTGTAGAAACTAAGCCGACTGCCACTCTGTCCCTGTTGTCAGCTCTGAGCAGCGCTCACACACTGGGCAGTACTCACCTCCTCTCCTTTGCTTAGCCGATCTACCAACATGTGCCTAAAAAGAGGAGGGTGAGGAGGTCAAAGTGAGTAGCACCAAAACGGGAGCACCAAGGGGGCCCAGGTCACCAGGGGTAGATCCTGTCCTCAGCATCTCAGCGTTGTTAGGTGGGGCCTGATCAGCAATTTCCCAAGGGGGTGAGAGTATCCTTGGGACCCACATCACCCCTATATAGAAACAGTTACCAAGGCATGGTCCCGCCCCAAAAGCTGATGTTCCTCAAAGGCTTACCCGAAGAGGAACCAGTCATAGGCCACAGTGAGGTAAAGAATCTCAGCAGGCTTCAGAGATGTGTGGATAAGCCCATCCTGGAAGAGACCGCAGGAGACATGACAACATCAAAAAGCTGCCTCCTCCATGACAAAATCCTCTCCTTATGCTCGAAGCTGAACCACAACCAGACTCAGTTGACACACATCTGCTCTTAGTGTCTGGGTCATTTATCCCAAATCTTCTCTACATTTTAGAGATAATTCTAATGCATTCAAGGAACAGAGCTTGCTAGGGGCCTCGGACTGCTCCTAACCCCATGGCCCAGCCCGTTCATA
Source organism: Galagoides demidoff (assembly GCA_963574575.1). Lineage (NCBI taxonomy): Eukaryota > Metazoa > Chordata > Mammalia > Primates > Galagidae > Galagoides > Galagoides demidoff. The sequence continues at coordinate 11,349 of CAUYQV010167391.1, read as the reverse complement.
CTCACAGCCCACAGGGAAAGGCGTAGGAGGGAGATGAAGAGAGGGGTCCGATCCCAGCCTGAGATACAGTGTACCAGGAGCCCGCTGTCATCTACTCCAGAAACATAGGACAGGATACCCAGAAGAGAACCAGACACAAGCTGATGAGCAAAGAAGTGCTACCACCTTAGCCTTGTGTGTGGGGCCAAACCACCTCTAGGCTACTCTTTTTTTTTTTTTTTTTTTGAGACAGAGTCTCAAGCTGTCGCCCTGGGTAGAATGCTGTGGCATCACAGCTCACAGCAACCTCCAACTCCTGGGCCCAAGCGATTCTCCTGCCTCGGCCTCCCAAGTAGCTGGGACTACAGGTGCCCACCACGACGCCCGGATATTTTTTGGTTGCTGCCACCATTGCTATTTGACGGGTCCTGGCTGGATTCAAACCCACCAGCTCAGGTGTATGTGGCTGGTGCCTTAGCCGCTTGAGCCACAGGTGCTGAGCCGGTTCCCCTCTTTCTTAGTGGGACCCCCCAAGGTTCTTTTCCAACTTAGTCCCGGAAGAGGTTAAGTGATGAGCATGTCTTCATGCATACCTTCTTTCTTCTGGCTTACTTCTTGGTGTACCTCTGGGGAAGAAGTCCAGCCTGGACAATCCTGCCTGTCCAGGTCATGTAAGTGGTGCTGACTACATGTCCCTACCCAATTTCTCAGTGGGGCACTGCAAGTATTTGGGGCATTGGGACAATTCTTCACTGTGCAGGGATGTAGGGATTGTGGGATGTTTAGTATCCCCGGCCAACACTCATCATAAACTACAAGTACCTTTCCCACCCCCTTAATTCCTCTAGCAGTCAACACTCCACACACAGGCAGTCTTTGGGGGACACTACTGCCCCAAATGGAGTACTAATGCCTGACTCCAGGGGCCAGCATGGGACTTTTTTCTTTTTTTTGTAACCCTGGTCACAAGGATAGGAACCAGTTCAAGGCACCTGAGCTGAGCCAATGAACATGAGCTTTAACTGGAGCTCAAAGGACCAAGGTAGTCTCTTTCCCCTGGAGTGGCTAAAGACAAAGGAGACACATCTGAAATGGCCACTGGCCCCAAAACTAAGATAGTGGTTGTTTTTGAGACAGTCACTTTGTCGTCCTGAGTAGAATGCTGTGGCGTCATAACTCTCAGCAACCTCAGACTCTTGGGCTCAAGAGATCTTCTTGCTTCAGCCTCGGGAGTAGATGGGATTACAGGCATCCACACAATGGTGACTATTTTTTATTTTTAGAGACAGGGTCTCACTCTTGCTCAGGCTGGTCTTGAACCCGTGAGGTCAGGCAATCTACCCACCTCAGGCTCCCAGAATGCTGGGATTACAGGCGTGAGCCACGGCTCCTGGCTAAGATAGTGGTTTTAAGAAATAAAGATTCTTTATAATGTTCATTAGACACTTGGTACTGCTCTTAGGCCTTCCTGATTATGTAAGCCACTATATTTCCACTTGTTTGAGCAAGTACAACCCAATTGCTACCATGGAGTTAAGAGTCAGTCTGCCCTGAAACACTGCATAATACAGTCCTGTCCAATCAAAACAGCCAAATTGGCTGGACCAAGCATCAGAACTGAAGAGCACCCAGAAGTGACTGGCCTCAAGTTTTGCCTCTCTGAATGTAGAGGCCCATCTTGGTCCCACACATGATATTGATTTGCAAAGCTGAGCCCATGCCAAAATACTGTGTGTGGCTCAGCTGGTAATATGTTCTCACCTTTTGTTTTCTAGGGTTTTGAGGACAAGGAATAAACCTACCAACGGACAAGTCCCACTCAGCCTGTGGGATTCTAAGAACTCCCCAAATTCCTCTCCTATAGAGCAAAATGCATGTGCATGATCCCAATACACAGTTAGGGTGCAGAGAATTGGGAACATCCAGAAGGTATGGTGGCTTGAGGATTCCAGAGGAGAAAGACTCACCATCACTATTAACTATGGAAAGCAGCAATTTCAGGTAGTTTTGTGTTTGTTGCACCAGGTCCCAACTCTGTGGAAAAAGACAGAAAAAAGGAATCTAGGAATAGATATTAATTCAGACTTGAAATTTAAAGTATTTAAAAAATAAAGTGTCAAGAGTTATTCTAGGACAAGCACACAGGACTTGTGGTCATAGGCATAGATCTCAAATCCTAGATAATCCAAGATAGTCATCCCCTGGCTCTTGACACTCATTACACCTCCCCCCGCACTCTCAACCCAGAGAACTCCTAGTCAGTGTGATGTAGCTCACAGGAGGGTGAGGAGGGGAAAGGGATGCAGAGGTCCGGGTGACCCACAGCCTCTAGCAGCAAATGTTAAGCAACTATACATTAGTCCTCTAAGCGCAGAGGGCTCACTGTGTGGCTGTCTCAGGAGTCAGCGATGGTAAACAAAGAGCCCGGAACTTGTGGCCATCTCCAAATGGCCAAGCAGAAAAATTCATCCCATCATCTACTACAGAAACCAACTAAAATATCAACCTTGTCAAATATGCTTTATTTGCTTTTTATTGCCATTCGCTGCACACTGTCTTTTGATGAATAATAAATGGAGTCTGTTTGGCAGAAAAAAGTCTTAAAACAGGAGGCTCATGAGGTAGTATAGGAAATGAAAATAAGCAAAAGCCATGATGAGACTGGAATCTCTGTTCTTGCCCAAGTAAAAATCTAGACCAGACACTAACAAACAGCTCACTCAGAACCTGGAATTGCTTGGAGGGGCCTGACCCAGTTCCATGGTGCCCTTTTTCCTGGGGGAGGGGAGGCAGCCTCTGTTCTTAAGACACAATTGCTTATTAGTCTTCTGGGGCTGTGCAGAAAGGGCGCATACCAGGAAGAGAGCACTTCCCAGGGGAAGACGGAAGATGGCACCTGTAATTGAACCGGTTTTCCCAGGAATTTAAAACAGGCTCATTTACCTGGCCCTCCCACAGCCCTCAGAGAGTTCTGACCCACTCTCAGTGGCTCCAGAGACAGCTGCTGCAGAACTGCACTAATAAAGGCATTATCAGTAGGAGCACAAGGGGTTTCTCAATTCATTTGGCTCACATGTCAGATATAACATTGCTAGTAGATTTCCTGTGAGCTGTGATTCTCATAGGATAAAGAACAGGAGAGGAAGGTAAGGGCCATGAGACACAAGTCCTGTAAGGGCTACATCAGGCAAGGGAAGGCAGGTGCCCAAAAAGGACCAGAGCTATAGAGCACCAGTGACGATGGTGGCTCTCTGAAGGAGACGCTGATGATCAGAGGGAGTGACAAGTTCCTACCGCTGGGAGTTGGAGCTACAGGCTGGGGAGGCTGGGTTGGTAGAGGCCCAAAGTCACAGCTGAGCTGAGGGATGAAGCCAGTCTTGCCAGCTCAGCGTCCATGTTCTCAGTCAGTCACATGCTACACTACAGAAACTTTCCCTATAATACCAGAATAATAAACCAAACCCCCCAAAATCAAGGGACTGCTGAATGCCAGGACCTGGGAGATGTGGTAAGATCCAGGCTTACCTCCAACTTTCTTATACCACATGCTCCACGGAAAAATCTCTGGGAGCCAAGGGCCACAGCTCTGCTTATGTTGCTATGCCTGGAGCACTCTTTCTCCTGGCTGGCAAACTCCTACTCATCCTTCAAAAGCCCAAGGGTCTTTGATGGCCACCAGTTGTTATTTAAGTGACATTATGTCACTGCCTTTTTTCCTAGAGTGAGCCATGTGAGGGTGGAGGCCATTTTGGCATCTCTAAGATTTGGGTACTAGGACATCCCTGAAGAATGTTCCTCACTGCCTATTCATGGTCAAGGGACAGCTTCAGGAGATGTGGCCTGTGGATGGGGCCTTGGACAGAAGCAATGGGCATACCTCTAACAAACGCAGTTGGCGACCTAGAGGGCAGTAAGACACATGTGCATTGCTGTGACCATGCCTACCACGCACTCATCCAGGGAACATTACACTGTATGGCTCCTGAGGGCCTGGCACTGGGGACACAGCAGGGAACATGATGGCTTCAGGCCTCATGGAGTCACAGGAGCGGGAAGACAAAGTGAACCACTGCAGGTGTGCAATTAAAGAGACTGCTAGGATGCTATGGGACCAGGTAACTAGGGAGCTTAACCTGATCTGTGGGGACATCAGGGACGGGTTCTTTTTTTTTTTTTTTGAGATAGAGCCTCAAGCTGTCGCCCTGGGTAGAGTGTCAAGGCATCACAGCTCACAGCAACCTCCAGCTCCTGGGCTTAAGCGATTCTCTTGCCTCGGCCTCCCAAGTAGCTGGGACAATAGGTGCCCGCTATTTTTTGGTTGTAGTTGTTACTGGTGTTTGGCAATGCCCGGGCTGGATTCAAACCCACCAGCCCTGGTGTATGTGGCTGGTGCCTTAGCCACTTGAGCTACAGGTGCCAAGACGGACAAAAGACATGCTTCAGGTAGCAAGAACAGCACGTGTGAACCTGGAGAGAGTACTCTTCTTGTAAGAAGCTGAAAGAAGGCCAGCGTAGCTGGAGGAAGATCAGTTAGTCATAACAACAGGCAAGGCCAGACTGTGTGGAGCTGGGTAGGCCACCTAAAGGCTCTTCACTTGTCCTGAGGAAATGGAAATCAGTAGTGGGTGTCAAGGCAGGGGTGACAATGATGAACCTGCTACATCATTTGAGTGCTTGCTACTGCTAAGACTATTTGAGATGCTTTATATTTACTGTTTCTAGTTCTCCTCAATGGGGCCCGAGGTGCGGATATGGGAGGCAGAGACCATGGAGCCTGAACCAGCTGCTGCACAGGCGTGGAGGCAAGAAGACTGTAGTTCAGCAGAGCGTCAGGTCTAAGCATCGGGTAAATGGTGGGCTATGGCCCAGTCTACTTCAGACAGCTTGGGTCTGAGGGCTATATGAAGGGCACATGTGAAAGGTGATGAGGCATGGGTCAGAGAGGCCTGGCTATGGGTTTGTGGCATGGGAGACAGATGAGATCACTTGGAGAGATGACAGAAAGTAATGGAGTTACAGACAGGACAAGGAAAGGAAGGTAAGGCCCGTATCTGGCCAGGGAAGATGATACCAGGGGGCCTAGGGAGATAAACTGGCAGAGAAACACCAAAGAGACAGCCTCATGGAGCCTGTCTCCTACACTCCAGCCCTGCTGTCTTTATGCCTGAAAGTCTATCACTGTTCACGCCCTTGAGTAAAGGCAGCTAGCAGCCTACTTCATAACTACCATTAAAATCCACCTGGTGTTTCAGGTCAGGGGTCACTTTCAAATTGTGATTATATCTGAACCTGGCACAACGAGAAAAGAGGAGTCACCCACTCCACCTTAAGGGGGAAGAGAGGCCATTTGCTCAAGGCCACAGAGCCACAGAATGGCCAAGAAAGCCAGGCCTCACATCCGGGGCCTCTACTATCAGAGCACCCCCTCATATGCATAGGACCCTTACTAAAGAGGCAAATATCCTTGGTAGGAACAGTATGTGGAATCCTTACAACATATTTGATGAATAGTTCATCACACCCAGTTTGTACCTACATAAGGAGGAAAAATGGTGCCAGAAGAAGGGTAGCTTAGAGCAGGGCCTACTAGAGACCTCTGCATACAATAAGTTAAGAAGGAAGCCTTCAGGGTCCTTAGCCACTCAATCTTTCTAGGCATAGTCTGGGACTTGAGATCAAGGGACAGGCCCTCTACAAACCCATTCCTTCTCCAGGATTCTGGTGTAACAAACAATTGGCCTGCTCTCTCCCAAGTATTCCTGTTCTTTTACCTGTGTGAGGGACAGTCAACATCACCCTACTTCATTCACTCAAATAGCTGTTGAGCATCTATCTATCTTGTGATTAGGATATAAAAGATAAAACAAGATAAATGTGACCTTGCCTCTACCGACCTCCCTGCTGTCAGGAAAAATGCAACATGCAAGCCCTCAGTTGCCTAATACGAGAAGACCAGCTTCTCTCAGAAACAGAGACCTCAAGGCTGGGTGGGAGTTGTCCAGACCTGAAGACAGGTGAAATGAGGAGGGTGGCAGGATGTCTTCTAGTATTCACTGGCTTGGTCTTTCAAGCTCTAAGGTCTGTGCCCATTTCTGTGCTGGGACTGCATAAGCCATGGGTCCCTCATTCTGCTGGATTTCAGGGAAGATCTCTAAATCTGTGACTACAGCTCAGTGGAAAATTCCATGATAGATGTGCCCGGGGGGGTTAATGGGAATGTAGATGCAGACGTCCAGCCTGCCGGGATGGGGAGAGGCAGCAGATCAGGAAAGTCTTCCTGATGTGGCCACCAGAGCCAAATCCTGAAGGGCAGCAAGTAAGCCAGACAAGAGGAAGCTGGGACGTGGCAGAGGGAACAGGACGTGGGGAAGGTCACAGGAAGAACAAGACTACTTGTTCTGTCTGAATGAAGTGGCAAGTGAGACTGCTGGCAGTGGATCCACCCAGTAAAAACGAGGGGCCCCTTCCACGGTGCACAGAAACAGGGAAGAACACAATGCAAGTAATTTTAACGTTTCTATAATCAAACGAGGTCAGGCAGCTCTGGACTTCCTCTGGCAGAATGCACATTTAAAAAGAAAAATGAAAAAGTCACTAAAGCCTAGATGTGGAAAAGCAGACTCCATGAGGTCCTCTGGAAACAGAACCCCCTGGTGGATGCAAATCTTTGAATGAGTCACGTTCAGAAAGCTTCTGATTTTCTGGGCCAAGAGCAAATCATGAGAGAAGAGTTAAACAGATAAGCAGTTCCTCCTTCCCTGGGCTTTTCTGAGCAGTCAGAGGGCCAATGCATCTGAGGGCAGAAGCTAAGCCATGAGGTATTTCCACAGGGGTCTTGTGTCCCTTGGTCCCCACTCCTTTATCTTGACCTCCTGGAGTCAGGCGCCTTACCTGATACTGGCTCCAGTCAATGTTCAGAGAGTGAGTCAAGAAGTCAGGGATACTCAATGGGGCATCAACGTAGTCCTAGGGACAGAAAGACATCTGTGAGCCACGCACTGGCCACCAGAAGGGGCTGTGGGCTGGTGCAGGGTGCAGCCCTGAAGCTGTGGCTATCAAAGGCAAGACATCCCTCAACAGAGCTTGCTTCCTCCTGGCCAGAGCCTGTGCTACTTCAGGAGTGATAGTTTAAAAATCAAAGTGACCAGATTGCAGCACAGCAGAGTTTTCGGTCAGGCCTTTGAGTGTTTGCAACTGAATAGACAAGATCAATCTGTATTCGGCCTCCTTCAGGTTTCCCTCGGCCTGCTCCTGCTGACTGGAGAAAGGACAGAATGGGGCACCCAGGCTTCACATAGTGAAGGATGGAAGAAGGACTTTCCTATTCTGTTCCTGAAAAGTTCCTTTAAAGAAAGGGATAGATTAAAAGGGGAGAAGAAAGCATGTTTGATGAAAATTTAACATGTAAATATAAGAGGGGGAGGAAGACATAGAAAAGATACTCATTCAAGGAAGAAACAGGAAGGAAAATGATATTTTCCCCCAAAAGATTGCTAGCTGTTCTCCTTGACCTCCCTTCACAAAGAGCCCTAATACCATTCACAAGCTGATGAATGGTATTGTCCATACCTGCTTCCAGTTAAATATGAGCCCTTCAGCCATGTAATCCCGATCCTTATATTCCTTGAAAAATTCACAGCCTGGAAAAGAAGGGCAGAGTTATGACATCTCCCTTCCCAGCCCAAAGTCTCCTGAGACACCGCTGGCTCAGCCAGGTTGCTGAGTATTGAAGGACTGAGACAGCCACCAACTCAAAAATCTCTCTACACTGGTGGTTCTGGTGAGGCCATGGCTGATACCGTGAGAACTGGAATGGGGCTAGGGGGAGGCATCGGGAGTAGGCAAGAGCCAGGGCTGAGCCTCTGTAGGTCCCCTTTGTCCTACAAGTCTCTACAGTGCCAATCCCAGCAAACAAAGTCATGACTCACAATGTGAGCCCCAACAGCCCTTCCAGGAACTCACTAACTGCAGAGGATCACTCCTCCCCATCTCTCTAGTGCGGCAGACGATACTATCCTCACATGCTAGGGAGGAGTGAATGTCTTAACATACTGGAAGGGACCATGACCAATCCCTAGAAATGTAACAGGTGCTCAAGAAATGCTGTTGTCTCCAACTAAGCAGGTAAAGAGGTACCTTCCTCTATCATCTGTTAGAAAAATCATAAAACTCCACCAGAGTAAGCCCTCAGGAATAGAGAGAACAGTGGAGAGAATAGGGCTTTGGCAACATTCCCAGCTTCAAACCTCAACTTTTCACTTATCTCCGTGGCTGCAAATAGGTTGTTTAATTTTTCTAAGCCTTGATTTTCCTATTTGTGAAATGGTTAAGGATGAAACAATACAAAGCACAGCTAGCACAGCCCTAGTACAAGTGCCTATCATCACTTTGCAAGAGCCCACAGTGCCAGCCCACAGTGTAAAGTGAACTGATTTGCTGGGATAGCTGCCTTGGCCAGACGGGGGTGGTGTGCCCTGGCTTGCCTCAGCTAAGTCTGGCCACAGCCTAGCACAGTAAGCACCTGGCCTCCACAGGGTGGAGGAAGGTACTTGGACAGCAGCTTCTTGTAGTTATTTTCAGTTCCTCCACTAGGGCCTCTACACAGACTTCAGGGGCCCATGACTTTGGCCATACCGCCAAGTCTGGTGAGGTCTCAGAAGGCAGCAAAACAGTTGCCCAAATTCTGTAGAAGTAGCTACAGGCCAAAAAAAATTCACAGGGAACTCTGCAGGAATTCTTGGGCCAAGTTGTTGTCTGAGAAAGCCCCAGGGAAGATGAGAAAGCTTCCTGTGGAGAAAATGTAGAGACTCACTCTCTGACTTCTAGATACAGCTTTCACTCCATAAACACTCTGCATGCTAAACCCCAGGCCTCTCCGCTGGCTAAAGTTAGGAAGCAATCCTCAGCCATAACACTTTAGCCTGTTCCTGGGTGTCACACTTGGAGAAAGAAGAATTATAAATGTCAGATAGAGGCTCCTGAGCTTATGAACCCAGGTTTAGAAGAGATACCAATTATTTCTCAGAGCTCTCGTGAAGTGTTACTTTCCCATACTCTAGCTGCTCAAATCAACACTCCAGGCTCTAGGACCAGCCTATGATGCAGAAGTAGTCTTTGTGCGAAAGTGAATGGAATTAAAATAGCCTCAGTAGCCAGGGCATTGCCTGATGTTCATTACCTGAATAGGCTTCTGACCCACAGGCAGGCAAAAGAGGAGGGACCAATGGCAGGATAAGAACAGTAACTCACTGAAGGGGAAAACAAATTAGATTTGTGCTGCAGAGCTTTGACCTCATCTATTCTGGTGCCTGGAAAGAACTGCTCCCAGAACACGTCTCACTTCCAAGGGCCAGCGTAAGCCCAGGTTAGTTTGACATAGCTAGAATTGAAACCATGATAGCACCTGTCTGGGATTCACAGTCACCATAGGACTCCAATGAGATTCCTGAAATTCTCAAGTCTCAAAGTGCACCTCCTGACTTGGTTTGGATAGTTGTAATTTTATTATGTTTCCTTAAAGTAATACAGGTGTGTGTGTGTGTGTGTGTGTGTGTATATATATATATATATATAAACCCTTGTAAAGTTTAAAAGTGCTTCCTGCTCCTGCCCCCTTTTTTATTTTATTGATCTCCCTTACCCTGCCCCAACACACATACACCCATCAGATGAAGAACAGAACTTTTGGGAAAAGGGAGGAAAAAATCCAGACAGATCTCATCATTTTGGCATATTTCTTGCCAACCCTTTCTTCTAAGTATCTTTTCCTTATATAGTTGAGAGCACACTATATAATTATGTCCCCTGCTTATCTTAAGCTCTGTGACTTTTTCCATGTGAAAAGTTTGTGCATTTTCTATTTTTCTATGATTGTGTAATATTTCATTCTATTGACAGACATAACATCATGTACTTATTATTGTGATTAATAAAAAAATTTCCTGTTTTGTATTACAAAGAGACATTATGATGAACATCTTCAGCTCCTAGGCTGAACTATGGCTTGATGATAGAGAATCAGAAAAATAGGTTAAAGGGTATTAACATTTTCAGAGTCTTATAATTAGTTGCCAAACTACAGCAGAAAGGACACTGCACTACTTTTTTGGAGCAGTGGTATTTATACTCCCAGCAAAACTATTTTTTTCCCAAAGAAGTCCTACTTGGAACCTAAATTTAGACAAAAAAAGTAATGTCTGGTTCCTCAGGCAGTGCAAACCTTTAGCTCAGCAGAGAGTAGTTTGGTCTGTGGAATCCCTGAAGCATCTCTTGAGAGTTAGAAGCTGAGTCTGCAAACCAGCTGTAGAACTACCCAATGGCTTCAGTGTGGACACCCTTGGATAGGATATTTCTGTTACACCGTTGAGTGCGATGCTGCCAAGCCTACTGCATAATCATCATAATCTGCATCAGCCTAAAGTTACTTTTAGGGATAGGAGGTTCCCTGAGCCTTTCTTCCCATCTACTCACCATGAGGCCTGTTGTTTGCAGGGTACCTGTTACAAACAGGTCTGGCACTTTACTGTGAAATGAGCACTGTTATCCTCATTTTATGAAGGATAAAACTGATGCTCAGAGGCTTATGGGACTTGTTTAAGCACACACAGAGCCAGCACTGGGATTCACACACAGTTCTGAATGGCACCTAACACTATATTGGCAGAGAAGAGTAAAGAGAGACTCAGGTGAGGTGGTGCCTGTAGCTGAAGCGGCTAAGGCACCAGCCACATACACCAAAGCTGGTGGGTTCAAATCTGGCCTGGGCATGCCAAACAATGACAACTACAACCAAAAAATAGCCAGGCATTGTGGCGGGCACCTATACTATAATCCCAGCTATTCAGGAGGCTGAGGCAACAGAATCACTTAGGCCCAGGAGTTTGAGGTTGCTGTGAGCTGTGACACCATGGCACTCTACTCAGAGTGATAGCTTGAGGCTCTGTCTCAAAAAAAAAAAGAAAAGAAAAAGAGAAGGCGGTGCTTGTGGCTCAGTGGGTAGGGTGCCAGCCCCATATACCGAGGGTGGCGGGTTCAAACCTGGCCCTAGCCAAACTGCAACAAAAAAATAGCCAGGCATTGTGGCGGGCGTCTGTAGTCTCAGCTACTCGAGAGGCTTAGGCAGCAGAATTGCCTAAGCTCAGGAGCTGGAGGTTGCTATGAGGCTGTGTGACAACACGGCACTTTACAGAGGGTGATAAAGTGAGAATCTGTCTCTACAAAAAAAAAAAACCCTGTCAAAGTGCCAGGTTATCAGGGGTTGGAGTCTGACAACCACTGGCTGGCATCTGCTGAGGACACTCCCCTTGCAAGGTACCAGTTGAGCCTGCCTACCATTGCGATTGCCTACGTGGCTCTAAGACTGAGGAGATG
>CAUYQV010167389.1:0-42609 GCA_963574575.1 Galagoides demidoff | reverse complement strand
GCAGCTCAATTTACAATTACCAAGATGTGGAAACAATCTAAATGCCCATCAACTCAGGAATGGATTAACAAATTGTGGTACATGCATACCATGAAATATTATTCAGCCATAAAAAAGATGGTGACTTCACATCTTTTGACATAGCTTGATGGAGCTGAAACATATTCTTCTCAGTAAAGTATCACAGGAATGGAAAAGCAAGTATCCAATGTCCTTAGCACTAATATGAAGCCAGTGGATGTTCCAGTAGATGATGTAATGCATGCCAGGAGGAAAACTCATTTCAATTCAAGTTGGGGGGAGGGTTGAGGAGGGAGGGAGAGGGGCATGGGGTGCTCTTGCTGAATGGGCATGGGGTGGGGTGTTTGGCACACCTTCTGTGTGTGGGACATATGCATCAGAGAGACTCTACCTAACAAAATCAAATATTTTGACCTGGTTGTTTGTACCCTCACATTAACCTGAAATAAATTTACTTTTCAATTAAAAAAAAAGATTTACATTTTAAGCTATGATGAGAAAAATAACTAACATGCTTTTAAATAATCTTAGTATGTAAAGTTTGAAATTTGGAAAGTCAAAAAAGAAAGTATATATGTAGCTCCAAAAATAAAAAAGGAAAAGCTAATGATGATAATAATACTTTATTGACTACACACTATAAGCGAATCATTGTAATCACTGTACTAAGCTCTACCTAAATCATGCCATTTCTACAGTGTCCTCTGGGACAGACAATCACTTTCCTCAGTCAGGTTCCCAACAGAAAACAGGAGGCACACTCAAATGCAATGTGAAGGTCATTTAATAAAAACACTATATGCAAAGGTGTGTCCAAAATCTGGAGAAACAACAAGAGATGGGGTAATACCTTGAGCTAGTAACACTAAAAGGGAGCAGTTATCAGCCTTAGGTGTCGGTGGCAAGGGCACAGTTACCAGGACCCAGACAGCAGCCTCAGAGATATACTGCCTGCCCGCAGGTATGGCCTGCCTTACAGCGAAGTGACCTGGTAAGGAGGGAGCCCCGGGAATAAATAGCCCAAACTCTCCTGCTATTTGCCAGTCTCCTGGTGATTCCTCCACTGGGCCAAGCCAATGAGGACCCAGAGAACAAAGGGCCTGCTGATTCATTCCACAGGCTGGCTAGCCATCTGCGCACACGGAGCTGGCAGAGAAAAGTCGCATGGATCTGATATCTACTATTTCCCTTTTATCCTAAGTGTCTAAAACTTACCTTGAATAAATGAGGTAATCAATAAATGTTTGTTAGTAAAAAAGGGAAGAAAGCCTGTCAAACTACTGAGAGGTTCAGTGAGCTGTCCCAAATTACACACATCGTGTGTGGCCTTGGTCTGAGGTTCAATCCATGCTTATAACCAGTATGTTATCGGCAGCATATCCACCATCTCTGTGCCATTTATGTGCTGTTGGGTATTTTGGGAGATATTGGCAATGACTGGAATTAATACCCTAAAGAAGCTTGCCATCTGTGTGTCAGTTTTATCTTACTTTTTCGTCTCATTATTGTCAAAGATCCAAATTGCCTTCTAGCAATAGTTTTATAAAAGCAGATCTTAAACTTCTTAACAATTCCACCACCTATTCCAACTAGTGGCTGAGTAATGACAACTTCCTTCAGATAGCAGCGTATTGTCCACTTGCTCTGTAGTCCCTGCTTCAGATTGTTCTGAGTGTCAGTAACACAGGTAATGTGGTGTCTTTTGCAAAAGTAAGCCCCTAACCTCTATAAATTGCAGTGGAGTAAGCCTTAAGTCTTATGGTAGGCCCACATTTATTTGCAAGACAAGTGGAAGGATTCATTTATTCAGCTATATTGATTGCACAGGACATGCCAAACTCTATGCTGGATACCTACACAGATTAAGGACCAAAATTAACTGGCTTTCTGTGGGAGGGAGTCAATTAATTATTCAAATGGCAATCGAAACGTGTGAGTTACAAAGATGTCACAGGCACTCCTGCTGGGGGGAGGTCATGATCCTGGCCCCCCGCAGTGTCCTGCCCTCATTCTATCCAGGTTGTCTTGAGTTTGGATAGAGGACACAATCCTGTAATATGTACAAGTCATTCTAACTCTGCTTTTGTTCCTTAAGATGACAATGTATTCTGCTAATTTCCATCTCTTAGGAAGGACCCTCCCCTACTCTGAAATTCCAGTCCCTCTGTGTAAGGGCCTCCTTCAAATAGATCAAGCAGGAATTTGTCACCATAGGTTTTTTCTTAGTTATGCTTTTGAGTGTTCATGTTTGATCCTGACTGAAATAGCACATAACGATCTTTCGTCTTTTTTAGGGACAAGGCGAGTGGGCTGGCATAGCTTCTCCCTTTCATGCTGTGTAAACACCAACTTTGCATTTTTAAAAAACTACTGCATGACGTGTCATGCAACAAGGTTCCCCAAAGTCTGGGCAAGAAAGAAAAGAAAAGCAGAGTTGGTTTCCCACATGTAAGTTTTAATAATTTTGGCAAACCATCAACATGGACCAAATTTCTGTTTGAATGTAAGTTTTCCACAAATGGCAAGGAAGCAAAACCATCAATTAACCTCATGATAATTAGATTTTAAAGAGCAATTTATTTGCTTGATAATTCTAACAAATGGAAAAATGTATTTCACTAGAACCCCAATACTCCCTTCATGATGCTTATTTCACCCAGGATCCCTGGATAAAAGTCACTCTTTCGAATGTGCTTGATGTTTACTTAGGTTCACACACCTGTGCTTCTATTGCCAGCGAAAAATCTGAGTTTGCAGGATTTCTGCTGCATGAAAAGCATTTACATGCATTACGTAAGAGAGAAGCCATGATCAAGTCGGTTACTGCGAGACACATCAGTCTTCTCACCAAATCAATTGTTAACTTTCAAAGAGCTCTGCTGTATTTCCTAGCAACATGGGTAAACATTGTACTATATCCAGAGTCCGAGATTTGTAACCAGGCTAATCTGTGAGTACTCAACTTAATTAAAGATTAGGCTTTTAAACTGTATTTTTAGTGCACAACAGTACGGCTAAATTATGATTATCAGCGGCTAAGTGTGCTTATGTCTGCAGAACGTGGGGAATGAAAATGAATCATTTATTTTCATCTTGATATGACGGCTCTTCTCTGAGGCACTGTTCTCCGAGTTCACAGGCCTTGGAGTTCATTGGAATTCTATGGTTAAAACACAGCTTGGAGACCTCATTTATGAAAATTCCTTTAAACCTTTCACCACTTTGACAAATCCAGTCCAAGTTCACTGAGCCAATTCAAAAGTAGCTCTCAGTCTTTTTATAGGTTTTCTATTACACCAACACAGCACACCAGAGCCGTCACATTTGAAGAAATATATTTTAGTTGCAGAGAGGCATGCTTTCTTTTTTAAGAAACCCAAATGAAAGCAACATTCCCTAAACTGCAGCCAACAGATGCAAAACTCTGTCTAACTTGAACTATCTTTGTCCTATTAAAGACGAGATCATCAAATGACTCAAACAGAGCTGATGTTCTGTTAGCTCCTATATGATGTATGCTAGGATTTTTCTTTAAAGTTTCTACTTTGCAGAAATACTGGCAAGCTCCCTCACTCCCAAACTGTTCCAAATAGTTTTCTGGAGAAATTGTTCAAATCATTTTCTAGACTTCATTCATCCTCCTGACACATAGTACGTGGCAGCGGGATTTATGTTTCCTGTACACACTCACAAACCAAAACCCAAAGCAGGGCGATGGGCTCTCCAGTTGAAACTGGTAATCGATGGTAAGACCGAGGTTAGACCTTACCTAACTTTCCATTTCAATGAACCGTGTAAGTGGGCTTGAGGTACGACACTCTTTCCTGAGACAAAAATTCCCTTTGTAAAAAGTTTATATGATTTACAAGATCAAACAACATTTTCTTCCATTTTCAAACTCTGGGTTTATTTGAATACGTGGTTGGTTTGGTTGTAGGAGAGTACCAATCTTTTAGACTGGGTTGTACAACTTATTTTTCGTGACATTTATCTTTGGGGGTAAAGTAGATGAGCAAACACATGCACATTGGTTAGAAGCACTTGCAAAATGTAAATAGTGTATGTGCAAAGGCAAACTGGCTCAGGGTACGTTCTCTTAGGAGGGGAGTGATGAGTCTAAAACTACTGGAAATCTAGAGAAAGTGCGCTGGGATGACTCTGACAGCTCCCTGACGCAGGCTGGTCTTTCCCCTGTTCATAATCTTCTATATGTCAGTTGGCCTTTTTCAGAATCTCAGTAGGAGTCTTGTTCGGTGGATGAGTCTTTGTTTTTGTGTTCAGCGGGTTCTCTTTGTTTTTTTCCCCTCATCCTGTTAAATAAGACTTAACAATTTAACATACTAGACTGCTTTAAGTTCCTTCGGTTTTTGATATCGTAAGAGGTGAAACCAAAAGCCAAATAAGATGTGCACAGGCTCAGCACAATTCAGGTTGGAGGCCTATTCCAGTGACTGGAGAGGCTTCCTGTCCACTAGTCAGGCTCAAATGCAGGCATGTGGTATAGGGCAGTGCTGGGTGATGCTGAGATGGGGGAGCAGAGCCAGTGAGCAGGGGCTCCGGAGACAAGCCTCCACATAGCAACCTGTCAGCTCCTGGGCTTACGAACAACCCTCCTTTATTCACTGATGCTTCCCCTTGTACCCAGTGCCAATCGTGGCCCTGCTAAGTATTGTTCCCTTTGCAGGGGATGGAAGAGTAACAAATAACCCCTGTTCCAGAACAAAAATAGCCATGTATATCCCTGTAGGGGCAACAATCAGGTCTGAGCCAAGTGTTGCAGGAGACTGAGGAAGTGGTGGCTCAGTGAGTCCTGGGCCTCTCTGGGCCTCTTCAGAGTCCAAACCTGTAGTCCACTATAGGCTCACTGGCCACCTGTGGCACTGAGCATTAGAAACATAGCTATTCTTTTTTTTTTTTTGCAGTTTTTGGCTGGGGCCGGGTTTGAACCTGCCACCTCCGGTATATGGGGCCAGTGCCCTACTCCTTGAGTCACAGGAGCCACCCAACATGGGTATTCTTAAAGTATGTATAAAATACACACCAAATTTCAAAGACTTAGTATAAAAAAAAAAGAATGTATCTAGTTCACGACTTTTTTTGGTATTGATTACATATGGAAATGCTAATATCTTGGCTATATTGGAATAAGTAAAATCAATTAAAAATGTTATCAACTGTTTCCCAACCTTTGTGAAGGTCCCTACCAGAAAATGTGAATGTGAAATTCCCTATCTGGCTCAGTTTTGGATCCTATGACATCTCTATCTGCCAGTGCAGTGGAAGCGGTCACAACGCTGCACGTGGGGACGCTGCTCTGGACACGGGTAGAACCATGGGGAGAAGAAATTATGGAGCAAAAAAGAGAAAACACACAGGGGAACCCCGCAGGAGCTGCAGAGACTGATGGGGTGTCTTCTTTCTGAGTAGTGCTTGTGTGCAGATTCATTTGCAGGAAAGAGAGCAGAATATAAAAGCGATGGTAATAACATCTCAAGTAAATTAGAAGGCGCTTGGGTTGTACAGTGAGCAGCGCTGTACTGGAGAAAAGACCAACCAGTTCCCCTGGTCTTCACCCTATCTGTGGTTAAGTCATTGGGTCACTCTTGCCTTCTCCTGTGCAAAGTGAGGACTGAGATTCACTGCTCTGCCTGGGACGCCATCCACTGAGTATCCAGAAACACAAAGCATTCTGAACATCCTGGGGGAAGGAAGGGCTGGAGAAGGAGACGCTGTTTTGTGATGACAGTTTTGAAGCTGCACAGAATGGAGAAACTTGAGTAGAATAAATCCTTTATACTTCCTTTTTCATAAAACTTATCACACTTTATTTAAATTATTTATTAGCCTCCTTCCTGGCAAGACATTACATATAAGCTACATGTAAGCACTACGAGCTCTTGGGTCACACGTGTCTGCTCACTGCTGCCACTGTAGTTTGGAGTCCAGAGCCCAGGAAATGTCTGTAGAAGGGAGGTCACCTGGAGGGTTTGCAGTCATTTTTGTCATTGAGCATCTGTCGAGTTAAAGTTTCCAAGTGTGCAAACTGCAGTTGGGAATCAGGTAGGAATCCAACCAGTGCTGCTGTCACACTGATCACGTTGTCTGCCCTGGTGGGTGAAGTCGTGACAGGTGAACCAGGAGAGTGAGCAGAGACCTTCACACTCCTCAATTGGTCCTGCACTGGAGACATTCCAGGAGGCTCTTGTGCCAGAAGCAGTCACTCAATCTCCTTTCAACAAGATGAAGGCCAAGGGAAGTCAGGACCAACAGAGGCTCCAGATTTCACTGGCACAGGTCACGTACCGCACTTGGTAGGATGAATGGACGTGGGAGTGGCGTGAAGCAGCAGATTCAGCCCTGGGTTCTGAGTTTAATTCCATTCTCACCATTTGCCAGCTAGCAGACTCTGGGCACCTTCCTTCTCTGAATCTCCTTCTCCCCTTTAGCTTAAAACTAGGCACATAACACGTCTTTAGAGGTTTGGTTAGCAGTGATGCATTTTTCAAAAAAGGCTGGTATGTGGTAAACACTTAATTGATGGTTACATGGTAAACACATAACAATGGCTATTATCTTCTTTCTGGATCAGCTTTTAAACAGGGTTTCTAAACTGGAGTCTGTGGAGTCCCAGGAAATCCACAGATGGGATTCAATAGATTCTGGAAACCCCTGAAATTGAATGCCAAGTGGTGTGTTTGTGCACATCTTTATCTTCCAAGGAAAGAATCCAAAACTTTCATCAGAACCTCAAAAGGCTCTCAGACTGAAAACAGGTTGGGAACCACAGAGCTTCTGTGGCTTCCAAAATGTTTAGTCCCTTTTATGTGTCTTTAGAGTACCTCTGTGACTGAGTCTCAAAAATCAGTTTTTTGTATGGCTGCTCAAGAGACCGGCATTTTATACACAGCATGTAAGAGATTTTTATTTTTAGGCAGCAGCCGTGTCACAGGAATAAGATTGGAATTTCTAAAGCAGAAATTCATGTTAGGCTGGGCATGGTGGCTCATGCTTACAATCCTAACCCTCTGGGGGGCCAAGATGGGAGGATCACTTGAGGCCAGGAGTTTGACACCAGCCTGAAGTGAGACCCCCATCTCTACCAAAAAACAAACAAACAAAATAGAAAAATTAGCCAGGTATGGTGGCATATGCCTGTAGTCTTAGCTACTTGGGTGGCTAAGGGAGGAGGATTGCTTGTGCCAGGAGTCTGAGGTTGCTGTGATCTGGGCTGAAGCCATGGCACTCTAGCCTGGGTGACAGAGTGAGACTCTGTCTGGAGTTTGAGGTTGCTGTGATCTAGGCTGAAGCCATGGCACTCTAGCCTGGGTGACAGAGTGAGACTCTGTCTGGAAAAAAAAAAAGACATTCATGTTAATCTCAGCTATAGTTCTAGCGCCCTTACCTCTTTAAATACATCTTTTTCTATAATCTTTTTGACACAATTAATGACCAAGGAAGGCAGCTGGCTTATATTATTCTTAAGAGGTAATCACTTTTCCCTAGAAGAAGAACAATAATCATAATAGATGAATTGGAAGAGCCAGGTGGAAGCTGGATTCTACTCCTCAGCTACCCAGATAAGTGTATGGCAGCTTGGCAATCTCCAGGAAGAGGGAGCTTAGGGGTGAGCACGCCACTCGGACTCTCTAAATCTTCAATTCATCCCATGTAGAAAAGGGTCATAATCATAGCACCTCTTTCTTAGGGCTGCTGTGAGCATTAAATAAGAAGGTAATTACTTGTAAGTCATCTGGAAAGCACCCAAGCAGACTGCCTCATAAATATCAACTATTAAATATCATCTTTAATGGCAGGAAGAAAACTCATTCCTCGTTTGGTCTCTGAGCCACAGACTTTAGCCGAGAGATTTTTTACTCTGGATGACAGACATGTTTCAGCCTCTTAAGGCAGTGACTAGTGACCCCGTAAACAACAAGCACACAGACAGCTGGAAAAACTGTTGATTATGTGTCTGAGCACCAACTTCAAAGAGAACCTCTCTTCCTGTCCAGTATTCTTACTGGATGCAAAAGTGAGAATCAAGTTAAAGGAAACAGAATACACCTAAAACAGCAATTCTCAACCTGTGGGTCCCGACCCCCCTTTTAACAATGAAAGTACATTGCGGCATTAGGAAGGTTGAGAACCACTGACCTAGAAGAAAATTACCCGACAAGCCTAAAGATTAATGATTCAGCATTCATTGTTTTCATTCATTCACTTAAACACTATTGAGCACATATCATGTAAGAGGCACTGTATTAAGCATAGGTATGTACAAAGATGAGATAGCACAGTCTGGCCCTGAAGACTTTCAGTCCAGAGGAGAGACGGACACATCTATCCAAGGCTGTGCCTCAGGGTAGAGCATGACGCAGGGGCTGGGTGAGGAGCGGTTCAGCAAAAGGTTCATGAAGGAGCAATACTCAGGTTGAGTTTTCGGAAGGATAAGTAAATGTTCAAAGTCAAGAAAGAAGAAACAATATTTCACAGAGACAACAGCACATATAACAGCATTAAAATAAGTGAGAAAATGGAATTTTTTAACATCACACAGGTCGGTCCAGCATGGGGATAATGTGGGCAGTTAGAAGGCTTTGCTGAACACACTGGTGTCTACCCACCCACTGCACCCACAGGAGGCAGGAAACTTATCTGGGGAGTCTTGGAGTTCATGGTCAGGAGCTTGAACTTTTCCTAGGCCTACCCCAAGGTTTTGAATGGTTCTTATCAGGGAGCTACAGGCTTTGATTGTATCTATCTGGTCTTTAAGAAGAGCACTCTGGCACTGGTAAGGGGATAAATTAGAAGCAGAGAGACTGAAGGCAACACTTTTAGAGGCAACTTGGGAAGAATGAAACGTGGTCTAAACCAAAAGGAGGAAGAGAAGAAAGATTAAGAAGCAGCATCCTGGTGACTGAGTAGGTGGAGGAGGAAAGGGGGAAGGTCAGGTCCAGATCACTTCCAGTTTTCTGGCCCAGGGGTATAGTGAGAGGATGATACTGAATATCCTTCAGGGAAAACAGATGGAATAGTAGCTATGTGCTGTTCTGCCTACACAGCATCCACTCTCTCTTCTTTTCAGTATTTGCTTTTTCAAAACCACCCCTTCTCTGCTCTTAAGTCATGTGGTTTAGGAGGGGTTTGCTGATCACTTTCCCATTCACTCATCCACTACCTGTGCCCCCCACTCCTCACACACACCACCTGCCCCTTCCAGCAGGCTCTAGTACTGGGCACACAGTCAAGGCTGGATCCAGTGACACGGTCCAAACCTCTGGCCATAGGAGTTGCTTCAGGCATGTACAGGCAATCAAAGTGGTCTAATTATAGTTAGTCCCCAATTCTCTATTCCAGCAGGGGTTAAGCTTAAAGCTGACAATTTTGCCACCATTAAGACAAGAAGAAATCAGAACTTGATCCCTTCTGACCTTGTCTTTTACTGGAGCCAGATATGTGTGCCCCTTACAATTTGACCGAGCATAAAGTGGGTTTCTCTCACTTGTAACCAAGAGTCCTGACAAATACAAGGAGTAAAGACAAATGTGTTTCAATAAAGAAACAAGTTTATTTTTATGAGTGGTGAATTAAAAAGGCTTACTTTACTGTGACAAAAGTGCCTTAAAACATTTAAGTCTACAAAAGGCACTTAGGGACTTTATAGCAAACTCTACCCTGAATAATGAAAAGCCAGACCAGATTGTTTTAGAAAAAGTTACTGCACTAGATAATGGCACGTCCACTCATTCAATTAACATTTATTGAGTATCTTCAGGGTTTTTAGATTTCTGCAATAAAAACTAGAACGTGTGTTCTTGGGTTTGAGCTGCTCCATCCAAGGTCGATCCATAAAGAGCAGCTGTGCATGCTTTTCAAGACTAATTGTGTGAAGTTGAGGGGCCAGGTGTTTCTGTCTGGCCCACCAGCTGCACTTGGTGGAGAGGGCACCATCTGAATTTCAGTTTGGCCATCTATAAAATGAGGCTGGTGAAGCAGCACCTTGAATGAGCTTTTAGGTGAAAGAGCAGAAAGTGTTTAGAATTCCTCTCCTCTCTAATAAAACATCCACTAACATTTATGGAGGAGTCTGGATAAGGCATTGTGCCAGGACCTCTATTCTTTCTTTACTTTCCATGAGAAAACCCCATCTCCAGCATGGGTCCACTATTAATGCATCTACATCTCTATGTAAATATGCCTAAATTGTTACCTCCTGCCCTGTCCGTGTGCTTCCCCATGGCTAGACTCAAATAAATCTTCATGTGCCCATCTGTGGTGAGCATTACTGGTCTTGTCACCCTGTGTCTATCCTCAGTTCTTATGATAGCAGTGCTCCAACCTCCTTTAAGAAGCTCCAGCTGAGTCCCCACCGTGTGCTGTCAGTCAGTGCTCTGGCTCAAGGGTGTGGGTGCTTCCTTGTATTCTGTTGCTTTACAACTAAAGAAATTTAACTGTTTAACACCTATAATAGTCTACTGCGATTTAAACACTCAACAACAGCTAACATTAACAGCATACTCTGCAGCCTATAAAGTACTCTCGCATTCAATTTATCTCTTTTAATCAACCTTTCTGAAATTGAATTTTTCTTCTCCCCCCAAATCACTTATTGATTTTTCTATTTCTCACAACAGCACAATCATTTGTTCAGTCACTTAAGCTTTTTTAAATCTCAGAACGGTTTTGACTTTTGCTTTCAATAATTCCCTGTAATAGTCATCTAATCATAGTTATGGCATGTCCCAGATGGGTCCCTTCCTTTCCATTTTCTCTGTCTTCACTTTTGTCAGAATCTGCCTCAACACCTAATAATACTCTGCTGATTCTGCCACCAAGCTACCACTTCCAAACCATCCAATTCCAAGATGTGGCTGTAATTTTATTATCATTATGTCATGTCTTTTCCACCTGTGGTTTATAGAACAAAGATTACAGCTCAAGGAGGTATAGGGCAATTCCTTGATTAATGGAATTCTGGCTGTGCATAAGCAGGCTTTAACTCTCTCCTAATTTACATTATTCTCAGTAGAAAACATCTGTTACCAACAAGTATCCTCAAACATGTAGGAGATTGAAAAAAAATAGCTACAATGTTTTTCCAACTCCTTATCATCATAAGGTGAGTCTTTCTATACCTCTTGAAGTTGGGGTGAACTTTTGATTTGATGTGGCTAATGGAAGAATAGCTACTGTGGCACAAACATAGGTTTATAAGTTGCTTTTGTATTGGGGGTTGTTTTTTCCTGCTCTTAACACACTGTTTGACAGCTGTATAAAGAAGTCCAGGGTACTATGCTGGAGAATGAGATGTATATATTCCTGTCACCTGTTAACCTGGCCAACTTCCTGACAACTGCCAGACATATGAATGATGCCATTCAAAATTATCCCACCAGCTGACTGAAGACGCCCAAGGAAAACCCAACTAAGAATAGCAGAAGAGCCATCTTGCTGAACCCAGCCCAGAGTTACTGACCACCAGAATCATGACTTGTAATAGCTAGCTCCTTTATGTAATTATGTTTTGGGGGCATTTTTTTCTGCAGCAATGCATAACTGATATAACATCTAAACTGATTCAGTCACTTTCTCCTCCAAAGAATTTCTTTTTCAATTACTATTTAGTATCTCAAAGATAAAATGCGTTTTTATGTTCTTTGCATCATTATTTAATTTTTCATGGGTCCTATTTCTCCTCTTAAATTTTCCTTGTGAAGCGATTTTTCATTTTGAATTGCTATATTATACATATGTACAAAGTCAGTACACAATAACTATTTAGGAATCAGCACTATTCCAGGGTCCAGTTATCAATTACATCAATTAACAATCATCATTTCAACACATGCTTTGATCATTACTTTTACAAGCTTTTCAAAAGCTGGTAAGATGCAAAACGTAAAATATAAAATCTAGTTATCTAGTTTATGTAAAGTACAGAATTATACACAGCATATATTATATTAGCAACCAATTTATTGATTCATTTTCAGTAAAAATTGCTTCCTGCAAGTGAATCTGCATACCAATCCAAGGGGCACAAGGAAACAAGAATATAAAGGCAAAAATTTCACAGAAGCAACTATTTGATTTTCATTGGGATAGTATTTCCTCCCAAGACACAAATTTCTCCTGAGTGGTTTGCAACTGTAACCCGACAGACTGCCAAAAAGCAAAGCTTCTATTCTAAGTGTTGCTGATTCTCTTGTTGCTGTTCAATCAGATTTTGCATTTAAAAGAGCAATTCCCTTGTGCTTCTTATAATGATGCACCTGCTTCTTGGGAGATTTCATTTTTTGACAAGAAATGCCTTAAATTTGGCACAAAAAAAAAAAAAAACAGCGCCAGACTTTTTCTGATAATATCAAAGATCATTTGTTTATACTAGATGTTGGTGTTTCCCTCCTCTTAAGAGCAGTAAAGTACTACTACAATTCCTTCCAAAACAAAAGCACATACAAAGTTCTTGGCCTCTGTTCTGCATTTCCACAGTACACCTGCCACAGAAAACCTGCCTGGAACTAGCAAAGCTGTGACATAGGAGACAGATAAATTCACTTGCTTTGGTCACTTCCTTTCAGACATCAGCAAATTATAAATGTCAAATTAATGAATGCAATATCATTTCAAATCTTCTATCTGAAACCTTTCTTCATGAAATGTTTCCTACAGTTTATATTTAAAATTACATCCTTTCTTTTTAAAATCCCATTTTATATTTTATTTCTAACCGAGACATCCAAAGATCTGTAAGAGAAACCTCTTCTTTTTCTTTCTGATTGTATACCTAGGAATGCATACATTTTTGGCTATAGGTAAACTCAGTTAATACTCTCTTCTGGAGAGATTTCTGGTTGATACCATAATGTCACATCTTTTTTCAAATAGGTTTAAATACCCCTTAGAAGTGTCTCCTTGCACTCTAACTGTGCTGAATTAATTTAACACTGAGATGCATCAGAAACAGCAATAGACTTTCTTTCCCTAGACGTGTACAAATTAGCATACTGCTTTCCTATACCTTGTTCTCTGTGCCTTTTAAAATTTCAATATGTACAAATGAAATACAGATTTCAACCCATTCCCAACTGGGATGTCTATTCCATAATAAGAGAAATAGGGTTTTACCTTCCTGCCTATCCAGTAAGGAAAGTGGTGCTTGAAAATTACGTGTTTAGAGTGACACCTTGGAGAACTGACATACTCCGCACACATGTAATCCTCATAAACCTCCCCAGACAGCCCTTATTTCATTTTGCAAACTGCACCCTGGCAGGGCTCCACGGCACGTGGTGTGTGGCGAGACTGTCCTGCAATGGTTCTCTGTCCTCTGGGCTCTTTGATGGGCACTTGTCAGTAATAGCCAAGAGCAGTGGGGCCCAGCCCCCAGCAAGTGAAAAAGGGACACCGACAGTAATGCTTCCTTAATTAACTTTCCCAAGGAAAGCAACGTTCCCACAGGAAAAAACAACACGTTTCCCCCTCCTAGCGGTCCATTGAAAATGAGCAACAATGCCGCTGCCTTTTTGTTTCCTAAAGACTTTTCTTCGCTGCAAGCAGTAGCGTGTTCCTCCAAGAATGCTAGTATTTCCTGTGGAAACTGTATGGCTGCCAGTAATGGCTCATAATTTTCCCTCTTTTCTTTTCATAAAAATGAAATAAACAAAACGTGGCATTTGACAATAGCCAAAATCGTGTCCACCTCACTTACCACCTGCAGATGCAAGTCATCGCCCAGAAAGAAGGCCAAGAGAGGAACAGTCCCCGCGAAATCGGTGCGGACAAGCCCCGGACGCAGGACAGCCCCGGAGGGAGGGAGGCAGTGGGCGGCCCGGACGGGGCAGCCAGGCAGCGGGCGCTGACCGGCCAGGGGCTCCCCTGGGGCGGCAGCCACACGGGCGCCCCTCTTCTCCGTTTATTAGTATTGTTGCCAGTTCTGTTGTTACTACTGTTACTTCGCCCCTCCTCATCTCAGCTCACAGGAGCCGGCACTGCCCATCCCTGCTACCGAGATGGTCCCGGGTGGCAGCGAGAATAATAACCACATGAAGCGGGAAATGAAAAGAACAATCCTTCGGAAACCCAGGCGAGGGTGGTTTCCCCCTTCCCTCAGTGAAGCCGCCGCTTGGCAGCCCCTGCGCCGCCACCGTTACTATAGAGACCTCCCCCAAAACCCTTTCTGCAGAGGCGCCGCTGCTGCCCGGAGCAGAGGGGACTCGGGGCACAAAGGGGGTCGGGGCAGGGGCGACACCCGCCGGGGTCGCCCGGTGCAAACTTGGAAAGGCTCAGCCGCCCGCGCCGCCGCCCCCCTCGCCTCCTCGCGGAGTCCGCTGGGGACCTGGACTCACCGGGGCGCCGGACGCGCGGGCAGCTCAGGAGCGCGAGGGGACCGGCGGACCGACGGGTGGACGGCGGCGGCGGGAGCAGGAACGGCCTCGGCGGGCGGGCGGCGGAGGCGCTGCCGCGGCCCCGCTACGTCACAATGCGGCCGGGCCGCGGGCGCCGCTCCCCCGGCCCCCCAACCAGCGCGCGCGGGCGGGGGCAGCCCCGGGGCGACCGCGACCCGGGGCCGTAGCTGGGGGACGCGGCGAGCGGCGCGGGCGCACTGCCGGGGCCGGGGGCGCGGCCGCTCCCGCCGAGGCTCCCGGAGCCTCCGCGCCCTCCGGCTGCCGCGCGCCCGGGCGTCCGCCCCCCGGGCCGGCGAGCCCCTCTCGGCCTGAGTGACAGCGACTCTCCCCGCCGCGTCCCCGGCCCGGCCCACGCCCCTCCCTCGCCGCGACGTCCCCCCGGAGCCCCGCGGGCCGCCTGCCGGCTCCTGTCCACCAACCTGCTCTTTCTTCTTTACCTTTGGCTCTCCCACCTCTACTGCCTTCGCTGTTCCCCAGCTGGGCTGCTCCTCTCCTCCCCGCCCACTTCGTGCCCCCCCTTCCCACTTTCCCTTCCTGCCCACCCCCCTGGCGTGGCAGCCTCTCCCCCTGGAAATGAAATCGCCCCTTCGCCGTGGGCCGAGCGTCAACCCCTGCCACCACCTCATTGGTCCCCCGACCATTCCCCAGTTCCAGCCTAAGCCGGGAAAGAAGACTGGGGAAAGGGGTTCACGGAAGGTGGCCGTGGTCCTGAGGACTGCTGTGTCTGAGGAGGCTCTGGCGGACTGTTTGCCTTGGCACGGAGTCTGCACCCCCAGCCTTCCCCCAGGCTCACCCACCTTCGAGGACTTCGCAGAGGAGCGAAGGGCAAGGGATTTTTGCCCGGAATGTGTGCTTAAGTGTGGGTGGTGGATGGAGATTTTGGTCTGAAATAATGGCTTTTTAATTCAACGTTTGAATGTACCAAACGTCACCCAGGAATATTTACTTTTATTGTTTCTTAATTGTTGAGGGGTGGGGTGGGGGCGGCTGATGGATGAGACGTCAGCAACGCCTGCAGTGGTGATTGCCTCTTTATTTCCGAAATGAAATCAGGGCGAGTGGAAGCATTTATGGTAACGTTGGCTCACGACCGTCTCGCTGTTGCCCTCTGGAAAGCTTTAAATGGTTTTTTAAGAAATCTTTTTCCCAGGCGAGAGGGCTCAGAGAAGTTCACTCAGCAGAGCCAGAGGGGACCACACTCTTGTTCCAGGGTATGGCTGCTTGCCTGAAGCTGCCCCAGAGAAAAGTGTAAGAAAGTAATTCCTGGTCAGTTTGGGGGCACCCTTGCGCCCCTGCTACTTCCAGGAGACAAGAGAGGCACCAATATCCTGGGAAACCCTGCACTATGGGGACAGTGGCAACGGGGATGTCCTGCATTTATTGCAAATGTATTGCTAACAAGAACGAAAGCGCACCTGGTTGTTTAGAAACCTGGGTTTTCGGGGTAACCAGTGGGACTGCACGCAGCACCTAGGGGTGCACAGGCAGCTCTGTTGGTATTTCGGGAAAGGGCCAACTGTAGGACTAGGAGGGTCTGGACAGAGCAATGCTTGTTTGAACCTGTTTGACCAGGACCATAGTCACTGAAATAAGGACTACCTAGAATACCAGGAAAGACATTTCACAGGCTTCTCATGCCATTTCCTGCTGAAAAACAAAAATTTTCTCCCAGTTTTCAACATAAACAGCCAAGAGCATGTCCTATAGTGTTGTAATTTGTTTATTGTAATTTATCACATATAAGACTTTAAGTATATACGTGGAAAGTGCTTCCACAATTTTAAAAATACCCATTATCCTTCAGTAGAAAATGTAAAATCAGATGACATCACATGGCACTAAAAATACTTGAAAATATTGGGTTTAATTTGTTCACATCTGGTTAAAATAAAACTTTTTTCTTTTTTTCCTTTTTTTTTTTTTGCCTGGTGTAAACTCTGAGAAAAAAGCAAAATGTGGATAGAACTGGTGTCACTATGTGGATAGAACTGGTGTCACTCGTGCCGTGATCTACAGAGACCATACTTTTCATTTTACATTCCTATCCTCTTAAATATTTTGACACCCTGTTTTTTGAAAAGCACTTTTTAATTGAATGCAGGAATTATTTATTGAGGAATTATAAATAGCTATCTCCTTTCAGCTGTCCTAAACATCTACCTCTAACAATGATCCAGGTGTTAACTCAGCATAAGTGATTCAACAAGAAGGGGCCTGATTGTGTGGCATGCACAGCAAATGCGTTGTCTTGAGAAGGAAAGTTTTCTGGTTTTGCATAGCCAAAGAAATAGCATGCTATGTTGTAAGAAGAACACTTTTTGAGCTGTTTTTTAAAAACTACTTTGCTCTATTTTTTATAGTTCTTTTGTTATGTCTTTTTTTCTGTTTGGATCATGTTTTTGATTACATATTTACCATTGTTTCCGTGTGATTATTTTTACACTGATTTAAATCCAGGCTTATATACACTTTCCCACATAGCCTGTGAGTTTGTTTTTGTTTGGACCGTTTATTGGTTTGCTTCTCCTGTGCAAACCCTTGCCAAATCCAAACCACAAATTGATACAGCATCATGTGGAAGTAGAGCGTCGGTTGCTTCTTCCTGACAGCCAGTCTCTGACCCTGTTTTCTGATCTAGCAGCTGCCTCCATAGGCTAGTCAGTACCAGTGAAGTGGCTTAGCAGACACAGACCTGGACTCTTTGCCCTTTTTTAGAACAGCCCACACCCAGGCCTGCCCCAGCCTGGGATGTTTTCCTCTTGGGGAATTTAGCATTTTTCTGCTTTGTGTCTGTTTCTAGTCCCCTTCTGTTCACTTCGCAGTTCCCATCATGATGACAGGGGCTCCATATTACTCATATTTGGATCCTCAACACTGAACACATTTTAATACTCAGAGTGAGCTACTGAAAATAATTAGTACAGAAGTACATTTCGCTATATATCATCTGCCAAAGAGCTGCCATGTAATTGTTCATTCAACGAGTACAATTAAACATCTGCCTCTTCTATCCTTTTACTCAATTTCTACATTTTCATTGTGCTACAAAAATTAGATAAAACCAGCAGATGCCAGTGATCAAATAGAAAATTTTTCCTTTATTTTGTTTTTATTTTTTGAGTGGAGATTTTACCCAATGAAACAAGCTCTGTAGTAAAGTCTCAGGTTTTTTATTGTCATTGTTGAGCTTGGGCCATTGACGAGAGCCCTTTATGAAGTCATCTCTAATTTCTGGTTGGGCATTATAATTTGATTGCGTCAGACTACTCTTATTCTGAAGACAAGTTTGTTTTATTTGCTTGGCTGCCACCACATATAAATTATTGTAAGTTATAGCAAGAATCAGAACATACATTTTATGTAAATGAGACTGTATCAGTCAGGATGGGTTGGGTTATGCTGTGGTAACAAACAGTTCCACTACAACAAGCCCAAACTTCCAAAGATTAATAAAAATGTATTCCTTGCTTTCACTGTGTGACAATCGCAGGTAAGCTGGATCTTTGCTTCATGTCTTTTCCACTTAAGACTTCAATCCAGTGGAGCAGCCACTAATAGCAATGTGGCTGGTCACTCTGGATAGGGGGAGAAATCTCTGGAGTATCTTATACCAGGAATTAAATGCTCCAGCTTAGAAGTTACACACGTCACTTCTGTTTATAACTCACTGGCCAGAACTAGTTGTGTGGCTTTACCCAATGACATTAGAACAAGGAAGTGCAATGCTACTCTATACCCACAACAATTGATAAATAATAATGTGAGAAAGTATGAACATATTATGCTTCATTGTAGATACTACGAAGCATGAGAAAATTCCCTGAGTATTTTACGTAAAAGCTATAAATAAAACATACATTGAAAAATTCATGGAGAAGAGAAGCATGAATTCTATAGCAGTTTTAATTTCTGAAATAACTGCAAAAACAAGAGTTTAAAAAAATATGGACTTTGACGAAGAATGATTAGAAACCCAGTTTTGAATATCTTTAAATTTCACCAAGAAAGGAATCTTTATAGAAAAACATGGAATTTCCCAGTTTTCTACCGGATAGTAGGACATCCCCACCACTTATCTCCATCTCCCTTTCCCTGAACATAACTTCATTATCTTACACATGTTTAGATCAGCGCTCATCTTTGTCACTCTGTGTGTCCTCATGCCCATGAGCTGAGCAGGACTAAGATTTTGACATTTCTCACCTGATCTGTTTTCTAGATCACTTTTTTCATGTTAAATAGTTAAGTTTTTCCTTTAGTATTTAGTATTTCTCTCTCTTCTCCCCTTCTTCCCTTCCTCCCTTCTTCCCTCCCTCCCCCTTCCTTCCTTCCTTTCTTTATTTCTTCAGCCAAGTTTTAGCCTTTTGCTTCATCTTAGCACCTGTAATAAAGTTATAAGTGGGGCAAGAGATGAAATCCAAATCCAGCAATTTAGCTGCTTATAATATAGAAGCTTTAATAAAAGACTTGGTGTAAGAACTTCTATAGATTGTCAAACTTATTCCCTGAGGTTACACTGGGATTTTAATTAATCTTATTGCTTTGCTTTAGCCGTTCTTAAATATCATTAGAAATTTTGTTTTTGGCATTTTAAATGGCAATAAGCCATATACAAAAATACAATCAAATCGATGTGTCTTGCTATGTGCTATGAGGCAGTGTCCAGCAAAAATAAAGAGAGAATAATCCCATGGCACTAAGGGGTTTTCTGGAAATCATCTGATTTGGGGGCTATGGTCTGCCCCCATTCTCATTTTCCATCATGAATTATTATGAGAGTGTCAGTGAATCTGCAATGCTGAGGGATTACAGAGAGAAACTATGAACTCCCAACTCTGTTCAGGCAGGAGATGTACAGGCTTTGTGACTGGATTTAAGTACACTTTAACCCAATTGTTAGATTTTTGCATGTTAGCACTGAAGATGATCTGGGCTCACTCTTCACTTTGGCACTGACAGACTCTCGCCCATCCTGGTTAAGCATCATCTGTAAACCTTCAGTTTTGATTTACAAGTGGTATTTCTATGGCTCCCTGAGCTCCAGTTGACTGGTCTCTTCTCTCAGGGATACTGCCCACATTACCATCACAAGTTGTTTTGTCCTGGCTACTTTTCCGAAAAAGTCTTTTCCCTCCCAAGGTGGCTTGTTTTCTGGTCTATTTGAATGATTCACCTTGGGTCACGTCACATCTCCCTATCTGTCTACTGACACTTCCAGTCTGATTCAAGTTGTCGGTAACAGTGGTGAAATCTACCTGTGCTTCCAGAAGACACTGCAGTTTGAGAAGTGTCCTCCACCCCCTTTTTGTGCTCCAGGAAATGGCTCACCATAAAGAGCCACCCTTGCCTATATGACTTAAATAAAACTCTCAGTCCACTCTTTCTTATGACTCCCATAAGATTCATAGATTACTCCTTTGTTTACCTAGGACGAGATCAAACACAGACTTTTCCCTTTTGCCTGAACATGCTGATAAGACCAGACACAGACCCTCTGATTTCCCATTCTTTATCTCATGAATGATTAGCTGAGATTAAAACCGTCCCTCTGAAACTCCCTAGACACACAGATATTTCCTCTTCAGCTAACTGACCTAGACTAGATTTCCTCTGATTGCAAAAATCCCTAACTGTAAATTGTCCCACCTATAAGTTGTCTACTTGTCCCCAAAGGCAAAATCAATGTACAGAAAATCTTTGATTCAATTAGGGTGCTCTTCCTATTTCAAGAGCCTGGATAAAATCAGTCTTGTCTGCTTTTTGTTTTTTACACCATCTTTTTTCCCCTTTGGATTCTGTGCTTTCTTTTTGTTTTCATTAATAGCTGCTGTAGTCACTACTGTGAATTTTTATCATGGATCTGTTATTTAACAATAAGGTGGTTGTTTCTAAGCAAACTTACAGCTAACATTTTTGCTTATGAGGGAAATACTTAATAGCAATAACTGAGCAGTGTTTAAAACCCTTCAAGTTGTATAGTATTATTATTGAACTTTTTTGCATGTTTGTTTTTTCTACTGGTGAAATAAATAAACCTCCTACATCAAGTATTCACCTTAGGGATAAATGAAAGTGTTATACATTTTCTGAATAGTCATTATATTTGCTTCGTAACATGACATATATATAACAGTATTTTAGTTATTTAAAACTCAGCCATATGGGACATTATGCCATGGGATTTATATGTCAAAGCTTCCAAATTAGTAATTTGCCTGCTGGGTTACAATATTCTCCAACTTGGGCCATAGGACAAATAGATCCTTGACCTAGGAAGAGTGCTTTCAACAACTGGTGAAGAAATGTGGCCTTTAATTGAAGAGTGCTTTCAATTAAAGGCAACATGATGGGGGCAGGGGTCGAGATCCTCAGGAAGGGGAACCTATAGATTCCCTCTCAGAATGATTCTCTGATAAAACCAAACTTCATTGAAGACAATCTGACCCTGTCTGGGGATTTCCATTTTCAGGGGGAAAAAAAAGTGAGACAGTTCATTTAAGACTGAAAACCTGAGAAGTCTTATGAAATTCATATTTCATAAACATATAGTACTAAGATAAGGCATGTCGAGATACTGAACATTTCACACGTGTGCATAAACACAGATTACATCTCTAACTGAAGGTTTTGGTATCAGAAATGAATTTGATTAGGTTGTTTTAATAAGGAATTGTGGTCAGCTGAGTGTGGTGAAATGATTTGAAGAGGAATGCAGGTCATTTTCCGAACAGCACACCACGTTCCCATGGACCTGCCACAGTTGCAGACGATGCAACTTAGGGAAATGCGTTCCATAGATTACTTATCAATAGTAACTGCACTGTATAGTTAATTGCATCTGGTCCTGTTGGCAACTACAGAGTCTCCTCTCTTTATTTGGGTAATTTTACTACAGCGTATAATCTACGCTTTGCTATTACTATGATAGGTGCATAAATCTGCTTTTTAGTTGTCTTTAGAAATAATTCACAATTTTTATTGCCCATTCTACCTTCAGACCAAGAACACGCATTTGGAAATGTTATAATTAGATAGGTGGATACACATGGCTATGAAATGGAACAAGAGGATTTAGATCTTACAGGGATTAAAGCTATAACTGACTTTTAGTCTCTTGCTTTATCTTTAAGCAGCTTTTAGTGGGTTAACAGAACAGCAAATTTTTCCCCTTGGATAAGTCATGCAAAGACATTAGAATTGGTTACCTCTAAGCAGCAGAAAGCTGTCAGTGAAAAGAATGCTTAAGTAATTATAATCCCCACTGTTTCAGAGCAGAATAAATCCTATTTCCAAACAGTTTGGGGAAAGAAAGACTAATTCTGAAAATGAAGTAAGGTTTTCAGTTTTCTTAGATATATCTATCTCGTGTGTTTTATTTTCTTCTCCAAATTTATAGTTTCCAGTATCCAATTCCCTGGCCTGGGGACATATGGTCCTCTTTAGAAAAAAGGCAAGAAGAAAAAATATTAAATACATGTTGAACTGGATGAAAAAAAAAAGCTCACAGCAGATTTAAAAAAAATGTTCATTGTCAATCATGAAGAATTTTTAAAAACTAGTTTGCAGCAATAGAGAAAGGATAAATTGTTGATATTTAAACAACGTGTTTAAATTCAAAGTCCAAGGTAGCCCTGGAGGGTAGAGGGGTTAAGTGTATTGACCCAAGAGTCAGACACCCTGGCTTCAAATCTCAGCTTTACTTCTTTATCTTCAAAGTTATTTAATGTGACCGGGCTTTAGTTTTCTCAACTACAAAATGGGATTCTAATGGTCTCCACTTCAAAAGATTATTATGAGGATTAAATAAGGTAATACTTAAAAGAATTCGCAATTAACATATTAAGAAAATGGATGTATTTGTCAAGTAAATAAACTCTACAGAGCCTATGGCACCTGGGTGAGTGCATTGGCAATAGGGGCTGCGGAGGTGGGTGCCGGGCTAGATGGTGATAGCTGTCTCTATTTCTCTGTGTATATCACAGTGTTAAATAGAACCAGAATTCTTTATTCCTTAAACCATAATAATAGTACATCTTGTGCTCTTATATGCTGTGTGTATAATTGTTCACCATCCTACTTTTATTATAATCACTGAGGATTATATGAAATGTTACTTAGAAAACTTTTTAGTTCATGTTTAAGTATTTCCATTGGTTCTATGGTAATTAAAGGCTTTTAAAAAATTTGGAACCTCTCATTTGATACTTAACTCTGGATTGTAAACAGCACTTAACATTCTATCCAGACCTCCGATGGTAATTTGACTAACAATTCAGGAACAAAGACAAAGGAAGAATTTTCACAAATGGAACATCTTTCATGACAGGGATATCATTGGCATTTTTAACTCTAGGACTGAATTTAATATGATTTTGATATATTTACCATGAATGTGGTATAACTGGAGAAGTATAGCTTGGGAAAACACAACGTACTCTGTTAAGTATTTATTCAGCAAACGTTGTTGGGCACCTGCCCTGCACCAGGCACTGTGCTAATTGTTTAGGACACACCAAGGTGAACAGGAAAGCCCCAGCAGACTCCCTGGTAGATAGACAAGAAACAAGTATATTTCAGTGGTGCTCAGAGCTATGAAGGCAAAAACCTTGGCAGAAATGAGAGGATTTAATACAGCATTGGGTGGTTAAGGGAAGACCTCTGAGTTTTGAAGAACCAGGAGAATTTAATGATAATGGAATAATAAAGGAATGTTCCAGGGACAGGGAGCAGCTTGCCCTGCTCAGTGTCTGTTCACCGACCACTCGGAAGCCAAAAAGGTGTTCGGAGCAGTTGTCAAATAACCAGGGATCTCAGGAGGGTCATATGCAATCTACTTCTCGGACCGGGACACACACATACACACACAAAAACAGGTGTCACCACCACCACTGCTAGCTGTGGATGCTGGCACCAAAGTGGAAGTGCTGACATATCACAGTGACGGCGAAGCCTCTGTGTCCCCAGTGTCACTGCGTTTTGCTTATCCCTGGACAGTGAGTCTTGGGGGAAAGTCGGGCTCCTAGGGCCTCCTGCCTGATGAGAACAACGCTACTGGAAATGTGGAGCTAGCGTCAAAAAGAGATTAATTATCCCCAAACCTTGGACAGTTGAGACTGGAGCACAAAATAAATTGAATATTAAGTCAGGTAGCAGCAAATTCTGAAGGTGATGAAAAAGTCTATGAGAATTGTTAACAATCTGGAAGGTTCCTTTATAATGTTTCATTATCTTACATGGATGTTCACTTAAGAATTTTGACCTGGAAATTTGGCGGGCTCCTTGTCACCCTCTAACCTTCCACGTTGTCTAAAATCTGTCATGACTTGGGAAATGACTTTTGGTAGCTGTACTGAATAGGAGAAGAGGACTTGGAATCTTGGTACAGATGTGAAGGAAGAAGGATTAAAAAAACCCCAAACTTTCTACGTTCCCAGTATCCTGAACTACTCACAATGGTGTGGTATTACATAAAAGGACCACAAATCCACAGCAAATACTTGGATCCTACAGGGGCTGTCTGGGGCTGTGGTGTTTAACACAGAAGCCACCAGGTACAAAGTTATGAAGC
Source organism: Galagoides demidoff (assembly GCA_963574575.1). Taxonomy (NCBI): domain Eukaryota; kingdom Metazoa; phylum Chordata; class Mammalia; order Primates; family Galagidae; genus Galagoides; species Galagoides demidoff. The sequence goes on along the minus strand of CAUYQV010167389.1, from coordinate 18,612 downwards.
CTTGGAGTTTAGCTAGTCCAAGTTCAGAGGTGCTGTGAAGGTACTATATACCCTGATTTCAGTGTCTTAGGAAGGAAAAAATAATGTAAAACATCTTTTTTGTTTTTTTAGAGACAGAGTCTCACTTTATTGCCCATGGTAGAGTGCTGTGGCATCACAGCTTACAGCAACCTCCAACTCTTGGGTTTAGGTGATTCTCTTGCCTCAGCCTCCCGAGTAACTGGGACTACAGGTGCCCACCACACGCCTAACTATTTTTTTGTTGCAGTTTGGCCAGAGCCGGGTTTGAACCTGCCATCTTCAGTATATGGGGCTAGCGCCCTACTCACTCAGCCACAGGCACCTCCCCAAACTATTAATAATTACATAATATTTAGATAAATTTAATTACAGAAAATATTTACAATTAATTTCATCTGTTATCTTCATTTTTTTTTTTAAATCTAGCTCCTAGGCACCTTAAAATCGCATCTTTCACTCAGATGGGATTTCTATTGGACAGCTCTGATCTTGGGAATGTGAAAAATCTCCTCCATCCTACCTGCTCCATAAACATCCATCTCCAGCCATTCTGTCAAAATGATGGCAGCATTGTGAAAGGGGGGAGAATGGGTGGGTCACCATCAGGTTTACAGGGAAGGTAACAGATGGAGGTGACAGTTACACAGTATTGAGAAAATTGATGTTTAGTAGAAAACTCATCAATAAATGCTGGGAGAAAATGACTGATGTACTTCGGGGACATTCCCAAAGAACAAAACTGAGAATATTAAAAATAAAACCAAACCAACTCTTTTATGCTTGTGCTCAGGGACTGCAGAATTCTCTGGATCTATTGTGTTTTTTCAAATGGAGCGAGAGTACACATGATTCTCCATACCTATCCTGGGTCTCCCTTTCTTTCTCTCAGTCCAGAAACAAGTCAACAATCAGAAAATAAGCCTTTGCAGTCAGTGGGTTAAACATCTAGTGTGCATTTCGTAAACTCCATAAAAATAGTCTTACTCCAAGTGAGACTACACAACAGATGTTGATGATACTTAACGTGAGCTGGAGACAGAAAAAAACCCCAACCCTGTGGGATCTTAATACTTGGCTGAAGGAACAATCTTGTCCCTTTATAAGGTCTATGTAAATGCGTCCCCTCAGCAAACTAGCTAACGTGTCCGACTTCAAAGTGGCCGGACTATAGCTTACTGTTTTCCTAACCCTCTGGCTGCCCCTGTTTTGAGATGGTTACAGAAAACCCCATTCGGGGCTATTTTCCCCTTGGCTTTAACACTTGGCAGAGGAGTCCGCTGTCCTCTGCTCTTCCTCACATTAGTTATAAAGCTGTTTGTCATCTCTGGTATCCGGAACACCTGCTTTTTAAAGTACTGCTGGCTCAGGAAAAAGAACATAAGTTATTTTTATGCAACAACTGGCCAGTTCAGGACTTTAAAAAACCCTATCTGAACCAGTGACTTTCTTCCCCCATAATCAAATAAGGTTTTTTAAAAATCAGAATCTTCCTTTCTTTCTTTCTTTCTTTCTTTCTTTCTTTCTTTCTTTCTTTCTTTCTTTCTTTCTTTTCTTTCTTTTCTTTCTTTTCTTTCTTTTCTTTCTTTTCTTTCTTTTCTTTCTTTTCTTTCTCCCTTTCTCCCTTTCTTTCTTTCAGTTGAACCCACCACCTCTTATGGGGTTGGCGCCCTACTCCTTGAGCCATAGGCACCACCCTATTTTCATTTTATCAGAATTTCCTTTTGAGAAAAAACACTGTGAGGCAAGTGGACAAGATAATTTGGGCCAACCAGAGAAAGCCTTCTGCTCATAACAGGATGCGCCAGGGTACAAAACCCAAACATGCCTTCCAAGCCAGTGAGAAATTTTTAGAAGAAATAATAGAAACCCTGAGCAGAGAAACTTTCAAAATAATAGAAACCCTGGGCAGGGAAACTTTGGAAACTTTAGGAAGATAAAAACGAGAGTAGGTCTGTTACTTCTTCATATGAAATGCGACATATATTTATGCCCCACATTTAGTGCATGTCTGCTGTTTCTGCTGACTGACAGACCATCTCCTTTCTTTGTAAACTCCTCCCGCCTCCAGTGACAGATGGATTAAATGCTTGACCTACCTCCTTTGCAGTGGGATGAGTGCGTGACCGGTACTAACCATTCTATGTCTCTCATCCTCTTGGTCATGGAGATAGCACAGGCACAGGACACTGGTTGGAGCTAGTGAAGAAGAGCCATTCTTTCTTTGTCTCGTAGGTGGTTGGCTCAGAGCCTGATGGGAGTCTGGGGTACCAGTGGTTGACATCTTTGCTACCCTGAAGGGACAGCCTGGTTGGGAATGAAACCTATATAGGGAAAAGGAGCAATGACAGGTGGAAAAAGAAAATCTTCATGAAAGGAATGAAGCCCCTGGGTTTCTTGCTTACACAATCCCAGAATGTCCCCCCAGCTTCCCTTTTGGGCATAAACTCGTTTTGAGTTAGGTGTCTGTCTCTTATCATCAAAAGATTCATGACTAATCTGAGGCTTGACTGCGAAAAAAACTGTGATAAGTGAGAAAGAAATAAAGGAAGAAAAAAGAAGAAAAGCCTCCCAAAATGGGGAAAGGGAGAAGGAATTCAACATTTTCTCTTCCTTCCTTTCATTGTGTTACAGAAACCACACACACACACACACACTCACACACACACACACACACACGCAGCCCTGCACACACACAGAAATGAGAAAGAAAAGAGAAGAGAAAATATCAATCTAATCCACCAGAATCTGAACACACACTAAGTAATTGTAATCAAATCAACCACTGGCAGTGCAAGTGGTCTGCACATGGCAGTGCAGAGATTTGAACTACATCTCTTAGCCATATCCATATTGCTTTTTGTATTTCACCATTTCCTTTTTTTAAATAAAAATGAATTGGCTATTTTTAAAAATTAATAAGCTAATGTATACCCATTTTAAAAAATGTACATAACAAAGAAGTATATTCAGTAATAATCAAAAATCCAAACCTTATTCTTCTCAGGCCCATTCCTCAGGTACATCCTTGGGAGCATACACTTTTCCTTACATATATCAAAACATTTTTTTAACAAAAAATGGAATCAAAATATATATATCTCATTCCCAATTTAATTCTTTTCATTTTTAGCAATTTAGAGCATTTTGTGGACTTCATTTTATGCACAGACTCATATACCACCTCTGATTTAGTGGCCGATTAATATTTCAACGTACTGATGGACATTTAGTCAGCCTCTAGTTTTATGTTTTTTGTTTTTGCTATTAGACCCAATGTATATATTAAACAGCCTTCAAAATGTCCTTATACCCTTCTCCTTTAAAAATTGTGACCACTGGTGGTGCCCATAGCTCAGTGGGTAGGGCACTGGCCACATACACTGAGGCTGGAGGGTTCAAACCCATCCTGGGTCAGCTAAAACAACAATGACAACTGCAACAACAACAATGAAAATAGTTGAGCATTGTGGCAGGTGCCTGTAGACCCAGCTACTTGGGAGGCTGAATCAAGAGAATCGCTTAAGCCCAAGAGTTTGACATTGCTGTGAGCTGGGAGGTCACAGCACTCTACCCAGGGCTACAGCTTGAGACTCTATCTCAAAAAAACAAAAACAAAACTTGTGACCACTTATATTATTACAAAAGTTTTCCAGTTGCAAATTAGGAACTAATAATCAAGACTGTGGCTGAAACAAACCTTCATCTTACATGCATCCTTATGTGCCCAGGTATGATGAAATGGGCAGCAGTCACCAGTGTGACGTGTGACATGAGAAGCAGCAGCAACATAAATTATCTGGCCCAGGAGCAGTGAGTTCTATACCCACAGTCGCACACGCACAGCCATCTTCTCTTGTGTTCGTGTATAACATTCAGATTATGCTCCGGGCGTACAGGGCTTGGCAGATGACTGACCCCTTAACCCGCCTCTCTGCCATTTTCATTGTCAGCTTCTGTCAATTACTGCAGGAGACAGTTAGTAAAACGGTTCTTCACCTTCAGGCGGATGTCTGTTGTCCATTTGTCTAGATCAAGAGGCTCACCAGGCCTCTAACTCTGCGGGGGCACTTGAGTCTTGGAAGGATTGACAATACAATTGCTGCTCTTTAATCAGCCTAGGGGACAGGATTCATTTATTTTACTTTCTTCTTGGAATTTTTTTCTCAGGAAACTTCTAGAGTGTTAACACAGTTCAGTCTTTTCTTTTTTGCTTTCAGATCATTATGAGACCTGCTGGTGGGACCAGCCCTCTTTGGGGATGGGGTTGGGGTTGGGATAGTACATGACATTCAAGGTTTTGGAAGCCTGATCCAGTTCTCTTTCCTATTTTCCTCTGTCTCCTTCAGGCAAGAAAACTTGAAAGACGATCCCTTTTTGTGGTGGTATGTCACCTGGCTTATTTTCTTTGCACTGGCCTTTTTATGCCTGAAATCAGCAAGATGGAATGTGCTGACCGATACGTGGCCTTGTCCCCTCTTCTTGTTTGTGCAGAGAACCCGACTGGTACAGGATGGGCAGGTGCCTGGACTGTGACCCCAGAGACATAGCACAACACATTTTCATTTCTGTTTTATTTTATTTTTTTCCAGTTCTATGGAAGGTAAGAAAATTCACAAAATAACATGGGACAATTTTGTAATGAAATCTCCGAATGTGACAGAATATTTGGCAAAAAAAACACTGGCCAGTTAAAACAGCAAGCCCCGTCTCTTTGTTGATGACAAAGATAAACTCCTGATGGCAGATTCCTATTCAACACTGACATTCAGGAAGGAGCCAGAAGCTCACGGCAGCCAGACTTCTGGAACTTCTTCTATTTTACATTGTTGGATAATCACACATGAGTCATAATGGCTGCTGCCAAAACAGGGTCTTCTCAAGGTCAGGACTTGACTGCAAAACTGTGGCATCAGCAAAGTTTATTTATTATTTTTTTTTGCAGGTTTTGGCCAGGGCTGAGTACAAACCCATCACCTTCAGCATATGGGGCCAGCGCCCTACTCCTTGAGCCACAGGCACCGCCCTCAGCAAAGTTTATGTTGGGCACCAACCAGCTCAATTCTCTTTTTTCAATTGCCTTCTCTCTCTCAAAACAGACCCTACAGTCCCTGGGCTCTAGAAACCCATTGTTCTCACCGAGGGTTGCACTGCCCAGGGCCCCACTTTACTCTTAGAGTCTTTGCTGTTAGAGCTGGAATGTGTGCCCCTTCTCCAACTTCTCTGTCTCCGCCCAAAAGTTCCCATTAAGATATACTTAATAGGTTCTGAAACCAAACTAATAAACCTATACAAGTTAAGGCTGCTAGTGGTCCATCTCTTGATAAACTCTGTATAGTTATGGGATATGGGTATATCCCCTGATAAACTCTGTATGGTTATGGGATGTGGGTACATGCCCTGATAAACTCTGTATGGTTATGGACCTATGTATGGTTATGGGATGTGGGTACATCTCTTGATAAACTGTGTATGGTTATGGTCCTATGTATGGTTATGGGATGTGGGTACATCTCTTGATAAACTCTGTATGGTCCTATGTATGGTTATGGGATGTGGGTACATCTTTTGATAAACTATGTAGGTACTCAGGCTTCTCCCCAGTGTGGTTAGGATGTCTTTTATGCAAAAGGAATCAAAATTATGGCAGCACCTTCTTATGGAAGTTATTTGATTACAGAGCTGCTTTTACAAACCTCTCAAAACACACTGGAGGCAATTCCCTGCCTCACTGATTTAGGCCTGGCTTCTGCCATTTTAGGGAGACTTGATGGACCATCCTAACAGAGCTACGACTGCAGCCCAGCCATCCTCAGCTCATCTCCCCACAGTAGAGGAAGAGAGGTAGGTCTGCAGGGAATGTCCTCCCGCACGAGGTGGCCTCTTGATGCTCCATAAGAGAGGCAGTAAAAGATCTTGTGGTTTGAAACATGTGAATTCTAATGATTACTTTCCTGTGCCCTTATCTCATTTTGTTCACGGCTAACATGCCCGTGTCTGTTGCAGGACACACAGGTGACTAGGTGTGTTCCCTGCTTCTGTGGAACCTCATTTAAATGCCTCCCACATGTTATTTAACCAGGGAGCTGAAAAGAGACCCATGTTGGGTCAAACTGACATAGAGAAGACAGTATTGTTCCAACAGACTCAATTATTACTTTTGTCTCTTGCCTTTTAACCTCCATCCTATCTTTTCTGATACCTTCAATTACTCTGCTTCATACTACGATTGTTTTTCTTTAAACAGTATAAGTTCTCTGTAGCATTTTATATATATTCCAAGCAGCTACTAAAACTGCAATAGGGGGTGTGATTTTTGATTGAGATAATAGGGAACAGAAGTTAATCTAAGTGTCTAATGAAGAAGTTGTCTATTTCTCCATGTTTCTTAAATGTATGTAAAACTCATTTCACTGACTATAATAAATAAAATCCTATAAGTATTTCCCTAAATTCACTTGATAATTAGTTCCCATTCTAATCCTTGTACTCCTATTCATGTCCTTTTATAAGGTGGTCCAGAATAGCCTATTAGTAGCCCATTACCAAGGGCAGATTTTCCCGACTACTTGACTATTTTAGATGTGGTTCTGTCGAAACACAGTGCCTTCTAATTTCTCCATAGGTGAAGATCTTTGTTCAGTTTACTTAGCTTTAGTACTTCATAAAGAAAATTTATAGGTACAACATTAGTTAATTTTATATTCGAAGAAGTAGTTATTTGAAGGATTAAAGAATAATCGAAGACTTTGATTTGGATTGCATTAGGCTCCCATAAATCAGTTCTATAAAAGGAAAATTTGTTTACTTTCCACTCATTTAATTCACTATGTATTTACCAATCATGTTCAGGGGAGAGGAATTCCACAGTGGGGGAGATTTTACATCGGGAAATATAATAAAAGTGAAATTGCAGTTATAAATCCCTAATCAGGGATCTAATGTTGGTGCCAGGACATCAAAAACAAGCTAATTGGCAATGTAAGAAAGACCTTGGGTAGGAGGAAGATTTTCAAATCGATTGAGCCAACGATGGGCTGACTCCAGATAGATGAGAGAAACTGCTTTCTGAAAGCCGTGTTTTCCCCCTTGCTCTCACTCTGGGACAGGCTAAACATATAATGGGAAACGGCAAACAGAAATGAATCCAGGGAGTTCAGGGTTTCGGCCTGAGGCTTGGCCATAGTTCTACATCATCCAGATGGTCTCATCGTATCCTTTCCTCTTTTCTCCTGAAACCATCTGTAAAGGCCATAAAAACACCTGTCATTTTAGCATGTTGAAGAAAAGGTTTAGGAAGAAGATGAAATTCCTTTTTTTAAAAAGAAAACTCTGGAGTTAGAGGATATAGAAAAATAAAAGCACCATTGCTACAAATAAAGAATACAGACTTCAAAAACAAGCAAGTTTGGTCTGTACACGACCCAAACCGAAATTTAAATGCTCAGAACTGGCAGCACAAGAGAAAAGTTCTGTCCAGACTTAAGATCGTGGCTGTCTGAACGCCCCCAGAAGATTGTACCAAAGAACTCAGAAAACCTATGCAATAAAAGTAAATACACACTCCACACACAGAGAAAAGAACAGCAAACTTCAGGTAACTATTTTGGATTGCAAACAAGGATAAATTTAATGTTCAAACAATCTGATAAAATAACCATTTGGAAACTGGAAAAAAAAATACCCTAATGGTTTTGGACTGATGGGCTCTAAAAGTTAAGTCCCTTCCCTGCCAATACCTCACCTAAAAGCAGTCCCATCTCAAATGTAATTCACTCCCTGTCAGTCACAGTGCCTCTGTAGATTACTATCCCCCATATCAGCCTTGAGTTCATGGCTCTGTGGCAAATGAAAAAAATAAAGAGGTTTTTTTGGTGGTCATTTTGTCTGTAGTTATTGTTTGCAGCTCAGATGTAGCTTAGTTCCAGGGACACCATTGACTCCAAGGTGTGCCCTGGAAGGTCGCATTCACTGAGAGTGCAAAGGGAGTGCTGCCCCCTACAGTTGTGCAATGACATAACCCTCAGCGATGCTGGGTGGGATGTGGGGTAGGCTGCACAGGCACGGGCTTCAGACAAGAGACAAGGTGGTAGACATGTCCCCCTGGGAAATCTGGGAAACACAAGAAGGGCACAGGACCAGGGTATTGATCCAGTTTGTTTGGATATTAAACCCAGGGGGGCTCCAGAATGCTGGCCACTTGGGGACAACTCCAGGGCAGGCATTTCAAATATGCTTCCAGAAATACACATCCTTCTGCATTTCCTGTCAAAATAGGTCAGAGATCTGTGATTCTCAGAGAACACGCCCTGAGCAGAGCCTGCCCAGAATGAAGAGGCCTCCACCTATCTGAGCACTGGGAAGGAAGTCCAGAGGCTGTCCCAGAGTGGTCACTAATAAATCTGTGTTCCGTCTGTTCTCCCTGTCTTTCATTAATCTCAGCCCCAAAAGCCAGAGACTTGGTCCTCCTATTAAAGATCACAAGTGCAAGGGGCGAACCCTGGACAGAGTTAATTCAAATGTGTATGTAATGAATTTTAGTGAAACATTTGCACTCTTAGAAAGGGATTGAGGAGTTAGGTGAAAAATCAGTTGAGGATATTTGGGTTTTGGCTTTATAGAGACAATTGTTTTCTTTCTTTCTGGCATAGTTTTTCAAAAACATTTCAGCTCTTTATTTTTTACACATAAATCTGCCTAGACCTTGGAAACATAAGCCAACAGAAAGAAAAAATCTCGGAACAATAAAGGTGATGAAGGTGGCATCCGGCTGAGATTAAGCATTTTGACCCCCCTGCCCTACAAGAACCCCTCCTTATTTCAGAAAAAGTAAACAAATCTTGTTTTAAATTAAAAGATGGGAATTAAGGTACTCTCTGCGAATGGGCATCTGATTGCAAATATTTTGCATGTAAAAGAGCCAAGTTAGAGAAGGCCTGGTTCAGCTGCGGGAATCATGTGATACCTAAAAAAGCAGGCGTTTCAGAGGAGGGAGTTTTTCACGGTGCAGCAAATAAGAAGCAGCTGGGTCTCCAGCGTTCCTCCTCGTCCCAGACACTCCGCAGCCGGGGACTGAAGTGCCAGCTTTACGTGGATGTTGCCAGGGCTTATCTTTAACTCGTCTGTCTCTTCAATTTATCGTTCATCTATGAATAGAAATGCCCCCGCTCTGACTTCCAACTCCTAAACACACAAAAGGGGCTTAAGACCCCACGATGAAAGAAGGAGTGGAGAGTATTCGCCTGCGCTTTGATGAGGAGGCGCCGGGACGTGCCTACATCACCACGAAGAGGTCTAGATCTATAAACTGTGAATAATACAAATCTGCTAGAATATCAGCTAAAAAAAAACTAGGCAGATCAAGAGCAAATGCCTTTGAAACAGGCACAGCACCTAGTGAAGGGATTGTGCGCAAGCCAGAGGGTCTGGAAAATCCTATCAGGACCTTGTCTCCAGTCGTACCGGGATATAAACAAGGCCCAGCCTGCTTTAAGCATAAGGAAAGCTTGTGGGTCTGAGGAAATGAGGAGATGTTTTGGATATTGTAGCATTTGATCCTAACTGTCAATAGTGTTTGTGACAGCACAGATGTAGTGGGTGTCAACCTTCTGTACATGGTATACAGGGTTTAGGTATAAGCCAGTTTAGGGACAGAGGGCTTGAGGTTCATCATTAGGTACAGTCCAAACAAGGAATGCGTTTTTGTCCCCAGTTTGTTATGCAGTGATAGTAACGTAGCAGCATTATGCAACAGCAAATTGTGTTTGGGCTTCCTATTAAATACTAATCATATGCCCCATCTGGCCTACCTATCCCCTGCAACAGGAGTTTTGGCATGTATGTGTGGACAGAGTCTTAATCAGTGTGAACTATGGTACTCAGACTCAAAGAACAATTAAGACTTTGCCATTTGCAGTGATTGAGTGCAACCCACAGAAGATACTTTGTGCTAATTTGTGGCAAGAGTAAGGATGTGTCATCGTCTGTCCTCTGCACCCCCTGTTCACACCTGCCACATGGCCAGCCCTACTGCAGGAACTCTCATATGTAACAGGAGAGAATGGCCACTGAGAGATCCCCCCAGCTTGGGAATAAGGACAGTAGCCCAGACCTTCAGGGGACCTCTTCCCACCTTTCAGGTAGATGTGGTCCTGTATACTCTTCTCCCAGCAGTAAGGAAAGTATGGGTCACTCTGTAGTTTGCAGGTCTACACAGGGTGGAATGGGGAGGGAGGGAAGGATCTGCAGTTGCTAGTGGTACTTGGGCCATGCGGTACCACCGCAGACACCTGCTCGTTTGAGGAATGCTCTTTGCTGCACACCCTGGAAATTCATGTTCTCCTAGTGACGTGCCAAGCAGTCCTAGTTCTGCCATTAGCCTAGTGATGAATGCCTTGGGTCATGAGTTTACCTGACCAAAACACATTTTGCAAAGCCAAATATTTCCATCAGTACAAAATGACCACGCTTGCCAAAAACCACAAACCCAGGATTCCAATCTGTTAACACTTGCAAAAGATGGAGATCCTGTAAGAACAACCCAGTCCTTGGGCTCTTTCGTCTCCTATGCTGCCTTTACAGTTGTTTTTAACTACCTTTCAATTCCTATTTGTACATCAAGGAAATGACAGATTTGGGGAGAAAACCTAAGTGCAGGAGGAAGAGCTACCAGTCTGGTCCTGGAGGGTAATTATTAGGCATCTCGGTGTGATGATTTGTCCAATGTGAAAAATTCATAATTTGAAACAAATGCTTTGAAATTGTGCCTTCAATCATACTCAAATGCCATGTATTCTTTCAAATAATTAAAACCACAGCTATTCCAAGAAACACAGGATTCACAGATTTCTATACTCACTATAATCCAAGGAAGAGAACTCTGACCTTGTACTCACGGCCTATCAGAGGCTGGTTTATTCAGGTGAGTAAACTAGACCTTGGCATGAAGGAGAGATTCCTACTGGGTATTTTTGTATGGTTTCTGGTATTTGACATTACCACACCAGCTTAGAAATAAATTATTGTTTTCTTTGGAGATTCTTCATCGAGGGACTGATTACTTGAGAAAATGTGCATCCTTTTTTTTTTTAAAGTTCTGAGCAGAAAGAGTTTAGACGTTTTGTTTATAAGGTCAACATGAAATCCACTCGTCAAGAGTTGAGAGTAAGCTCCGTGGGGCAACGTAGTAATTAAATGTCCCTGTGAAGTTGTGGGTTGCTGAATGCCATGTCTCCCAAGGAGTTCAGTCCTGCAATCTTGTGATTAGAAGAGTTTGCTTTGTGATCATCAAATGGGTAGGTGTGTACGTGTGTATGTGTGTGAGCAAATGATTCTCAGGTCTCCTATCTGCCTGGCTGTTTGAAATACAGCTCATCAGGCTAAATTAAAAACACTCGTTGTTGATCTGAATATGTTTCTTTTTTGAAATGTGCCGAGGTAAACAGGTCTGTTATATAAATTCACAATAGCTCTAAGGGAGCAGGGTGGATGGGAAGGTTCTTTGTGTTCACATTTTAAGACCTAACATATACTTTCTTAAGTCTCTCAGTAGTCAAATTGGAGCTGGACTATGATAAAGTCAAACTCTTTTAATGTTTAAAAAATTTTCAAGATTGAGGCCTGAGGTTTCAAAATGATCTGAAGAAATTTATAACTCAATTGTATTGGGGGCTTTATCAACACCCACAGACGAATGAGACATTGCTTTACAACTGTAGAACTCAATAAATTTGATATTGCTACTTTTTACTAAGATGAAAATTACCTTCTAAGTTAATGGAAGTGGTTCTGGGAATGTCAAAGAAATTTGAGATCAGTTTTTCAATGGTTTATATGTGGGATAATCGCCTTCCTTCATCACTACTCTACCTCCCCTTCTTCAATAATCTCTCTCTCTCTCTCTCACACAGACACACAGAGCAGAGTGCTCAGACTCAGGGGGAATAGGGAAAGAGACAGGTGAAATTTGTGAGCAGCAAACACAAACACTTTGCTCAACATTTAGACTCTACTGAGTGTCTGATATGAAAGCATATAGCTGAACATAAAAAAAAAAAAGACATCCCACATCAATTAATATGCAAATGGAGAGATCCCAGAACTTTTCCTAAACTCTTCAGAGAATGAATGATAAACATATACACTTAAATTATTTATCAGCTTGAGCTTCTGTAGGCACAAACAACTACAGCTACTAGAAAATTCAAAGTTGACAACTTTTCACACATCTGGGAAAGATGAATTCTTCATCACACCGCCCTATGATGATAAGTATTCATTTATCTTTTTCTTTATAGCCCACGGCTAAATCCCAGACTTCTCTGTACAGTAAGACCTCACTCAATGGCACTGATAGGTTCTTGAAAACTGGGACTTTAAGCAAAATGATGTATGTGTAACGAAACTGATATTAACATGGACTGAATTGGTTAATGGATATAAACACGAGTTAAGTTCTATGACACATTTCTGATCATAAAAAATTACCACACTTCTGAATAGAAGCCCCAGACACTTCTTATGTTAAATAGTGAAATAAAAGTGAGCTATACATACATTTCAGAAAGATTAATAAAAGTAATGATTTACCCGATTTGGGGGGGATCAGTGAGTGATGGCAGTTGTAGAGGTGGTGAGTTAGAGGAAAGAATACAATTTTAAGGAGCGCTTCCTCTCCTAGTTCAAAAACAATTACAAACATGGTGGGCTTGCTGAGCCCTTGCACACAGCATTTATTGTTCTGCATTTGTATAATTATCATAGGCTTTCCATGGTTTAATTTTGCAATGATTTATATTTGTTCATTCATCCAATTTCCAAACTGTGTATTCCAGTACAGAGTCAGGGGATGCCAGAGCCTGTCTTGGCAGCTCAGGAGACAAGGCAGGAATCAACCCCAGATGGGACACCATCCCCTCCCGTGGCACACTCACACACACCTGCACTCACTCAGACAGGGACCATTTAGACATGCTGATTCATCTAAATGTGCACATCTTTGGGACGTGGGAAGAGACCAAAGTACCTGGAGTGGCCCTGGCAAGGAATCAAATTTTTCCTTCATTCATGTTATAATAAAACAATGTTGAGAGAAACGTTATTTGAAGACCTGTACTTTAGTGTTACCACCCCACTCTGAATAAATTCATTCCTATTTGACTATTGGTTAACAGTCAACTTTCTTTCACTCTATCTTCATTGTTAATTAAAACTAATAAAAATGTATCTTCTATCCAGAGAGAGTCAATTATTGTCAGTATTGAGAGGTGTGGATCCGGGTTCAGTCTTTATACGGCTAACCTGTTCTAGCACCGTTTATTAGACAGGGATTCTTTACCCCAGGGCATACGTTTGTTTGGTTTGCTGAATATCAGATGGTAATATGTGGCTGGTTTCATCTCTAGGTTCTCTATTCTATTCCATAGAACTATATATTTTGTGCCAGTACCATGCTGTTTTGATCACTGTAGACTTGTAGTATAACCTAAAGCCTGATAATGCGTTGCCTCTAGATTTGTTTTTGTTTCTTAGAATTGCATTGGCTACTTAAGTTTTTTTCTGCTCCCATATGAGACAAAGTACTACTTTTCCAGGTTCTTCAAAGTATGACACTGGTGCTTTGGTGGGGATTACGTTAAATCTGTAGATGACGTTGGGTAGTGTGGACCTTTTAACAATGCTGATTCTTTCCAGCCATGAGCATGATATGTTCTTCCATTTGCTAACACCTTCAGCCATTTCTTTTCTCAAGGTTTCATCGTTGTCTCTGCAGAGATCCTTCATGTCCTTTGTTAGGTATATTCCCAGGAATTTCATTTAAATTTAAGATATGAAACAATAAAAATTCTAGATGAATGTGTAGGATTAAGTCTTGACAATATCACCCTGAGAAAAGATTTTATGAAGAAGACCCCCTTGGCAATTGCAACAACATTAAAAATAAATCTATGGAATGTGAGTGAGTAAGCTAAAAAGCTTCTGTGCAGCTAAGGGTACAACAATTAAAGCAGCGGTTCTCAATCTGTGGGTTGTGACCCACTGGAACTGTATTAAAGGGCCGCAGCATTAGGAGGGTTGAGAACCACTGAACTAAAGCATACAGACAACCTTCAGAATGAGAGAAGAATTTTGCATGCTTGGAATCTGACAGGGCTGATAACTAGAATCTGCAGAGAACTCAAAGTAATCATCAAGAATAGAGCAAGCAATCCTATTAATAAGGAGGCAATATATGTATTTCTTTAGGTACTTAAGATAATTGTAGTTCATTAATTTCTGTAAAGTTAGTTTTATAGAAAAAAGAAATAGGTACTAATAAAAAAATTTAATGAATCATCTTTGCAAAGTAGTCAATGACCTATCACTGGGAATCTAACCAAGCTTGAGTGACCAAGGTTAGAGATAGAATAAAGATCGTCAACTTAGATGACCTCAGACTTGCCTTGCAATTTCACAGGGCCTTTGGTCCAAATCCAGTCTTTAATTTCTTGACTGTACTTTTATAATTTTTTTGCATAGAAATTTTGAGATTTTTACTTTTCATTGTAGAATTGATACAATTAATTAATGACCCACATAAACTTATCTAAAATATTAGCATTTTATAAAATAGATTCATAATTCCTTATTAGATCTTCATAGAATTAGATTTTTTTTTTTTGAGACATAGTTCACAGCAACCTCAAACTCTTGGGTTCAAGTGATCCTCTTGCCTCCGCCTCCCAAGTATCTGGGACTATAGGCACCCGCCACAACACCTGGCTATTTTTAGAGATGGGGGTCTCACTCTTGCTCAAGCCATCCACTCGCCTTGGCCTCCCAGAGTGCTAGGATTACAGGTATGAGCCACTGCACCCAGCCCCATAGAAGTAGATGTTAATTTGACTTCTTTCCCTTCTTTTGTATGGATAAAATTTTATCAAGTAATTAGGAAATAGAAAAAAATTGGGACTGATTTTTTTTATTTATGTCTTTGATATCTTTGATGAGCATTTTATAATCTTCAGTGTAACTATACTGTATATATTTTGTTAAGTTTATAAGTATTTCATTTTCTTTGGAAAAACTATCAATGCTAATGTGATTTAATTTTGGTTTTCATATGTTCTTTCTTTGTATATAGAAATGTGATACATTTTTGTGTGTTGACTCTGGGTTCTACAACCTTGCTGACCTTACTTAATATAGCAGTTTTGGGAATATTTTTTGAAGATTTCTCAAGATATTTTATATAATCATGTTATTTGCAAATAGGGATAGTTTCATGTATTCCATTCTAACATATACGTATTTCATTAATTTTTTGTCTCTTTGATGAGGCTAAGAACATCAATTATTACATTACCATAAAAATAATTACTATTGTAAGAGTGGTAAGAACAGACATTCTTGCCTTGAGTCTTTCATCATTAAATATAATATTAATTGTAGATGTTTTGTAGATGCATTTTTATCAAGTTAAAGAAGATGCCCCTTGATTCCTAGTTTTCTGGGGATTTTTATGATTGAATGTTGTATTTTGTGAAATGTTTTCTCTCCATCAATCAATATGATCATATAAGTTTTCTTCTTTAGCTTGGATATATGGTGAATTATATTACTTGATTTCCAAATATTGAACTAGCCTTGCAAAACTCAATAAAGAACACTTGACCATCCTATATAATAATTTTTATACATTGCTTGATTTGATTTGATAATATTTTGTTAAGAACTTTTGCATTTAAGCTCATGAGAGACATTTGCCTATAGTTTATTTTTTTCTTTTTGTCTTTATCTAATTTTGTTATCAAGATAGTGTCATTTTCATAAAATGAAATTGGAAATCTTGCTTCCTCTTTTATTTTCTGGAAAAGATTGTACAAAATTGATTTTTTCCCTCTTTCTCTTTTTGAGACCAACCCTTACTCTGTCTTGGCTAGAGTGCCATAGCCTCAGCTTAGCTCATAGCAACCTCAAACTCCTGGGTTCCAGCAATACTCCTGTCTCACCCTCCCAAGTAGCTGGGACTACAGGTACCTCTACAACACCTGGCTGATTTTCTATTTTTAGTAGAGATGAGGTCTTTCTCTTGTTCAGGCTGGTCTCAAACTCTTGAGCACAATGGATCCTCCTATCTCAGCCTCTCAGAGCACTAAGGGGGTGGTAGGCATGAGCCATCCCCCCTGGCCAATAGATTTGATTTTAATTGTTAAAATACTTGGTAGAGTTCTCCAGTGAAACCATCTGTGCCTAGAGATTTCTTTTTCCAGGAACTTTCTAATTCCTAATTCAATTTACTGTTTGTAGGACTATTTAGTTTCCCTGTGGTGTCTTGGCTGAGTTTGGACAGTCTGTGGATTTTCACACTCATGTCTTCCAACTTTTCAGATGTATGAGCAAGAGCCGTTCATAGTGTTACCTTCTCACTCGGTTGGTGCCTGCAGGATCTGCAGTTCCTGGTTTATTCCTGATATTGGTGGTTTGTGCCGCCTTTTTTTTTTTTTCTTGTCAGTCTTGCCAGAGGTTTATCAATTTTATTGATTTTTTTTTTCAGAGAACCAGTGTTTTGTTCCATTGATTTTCTCTGTGGTTTTCCTGTTTCTAATTTAAGTGATAAATGCTTTTGTTTTTATTATTTCCTTCCTTCTGCTTGATGATGTTAGAACTTTATTTTTCTGTATTTATATTTTCATTTTAAACACTGTATTATTTCTGAATCGATGTGATGGTCTATAAATATTATGTTAATTGTGTTTAATACTAAAAAAATCCTTAAATTGAGACAATGCTTTATATTTAACCATGCATGGTAACACCCCCCCCCCAAATAGTTTATATAGAAAGTGAAAATCGGTTGATTGGCATGTAATAAGTAAAAGTTATACTTAAGTTTCCACTTGAAGAAGAGATTCTTGGTATTTACAAGTATTAACTCTCAATCTAAAAAGCCATATCTAAGAAAAAATTTTCAGCACACCTCTAAATCACTGGGCTCAGATATGTTGAGAGCTAAGAAAGTTCTCTGAAGGTTCTTTCTTGTATGGGAGAGACAGGGAAACTGCAGAGTAGAAAATAAACTGAAGAGAATCTTACCCACACAGGAAAGAAGGGTTTTTTAGCTGAAATATAGCTGGAAATTTTAGGTAGAGGTCTTACACAAGAGCAGAGGGAAGGCAGAAATGTCTGAGTCAGAGAAAGATGGCTCCCTAAAGAAAAACCTGCTGCCAAAAAGAGCAGGGGCTTGCAGCTGAGCTGCGTTGTGAATCAATGTGGAGAGAAAATAAGACCTTGCTCTAAAATATGTATTTAAAAAATAAAAGGTTCTCTACCCTGTATTTTTTTAATGTAAGTAATTATAATAAAAAGGATAGTCCTGCCACATGGCACAGTGCAGGCTCTTGCTACTGAAGTGCGCTGGTAGACCAGCTGCAGGGACGGAGCCTGGGAGCTTTTTAGAAAGGCAGAAGTTTATGGGGCGGGGCCTGTGGGTCAGCGGGCAGGGCACTGGCCCCATATACCGAGGGTGGCGGGTTTGAACCCAGCCCCAGCCAAACTACTACAACAACAACAACAAAATAGCCAGGCATTGTAGTGGGCACCTGTAGTCCCAACTACTCGGGAGGCTGAGATAAGAGAATCGCCTAAGCCCAGGAGTTGGAGGTTGCTGTGAGCGGTGATGCCACCGCACTCTACCCAGGTCAACAAAGTGAGACTCTGTCTCTAAAAAAAAAAGAAAGAAAGAAAGAAAGAAAAGAAGTGCAGAAGCTCAGGTCCTTCCCCAGATCTTCTGAAGCATGGTCTGTGTTTTAAGAAGCCCCCGCCCCCAGGTTATTTGTATACACAGCTGAGTTTTAGAAACGCTGGTGTAGAAAACCAAGAATTGAACTGAGAACAAGAAGAATCCGTTTCTTTTCCTACCTCATCCACTCGCCAGCTTTGAGCTTTGGGCAACGTATTACACCTGCAGGACTCTCCTCTGTAAAACCAGAGGCTGGACTAGGCAGAGGTCCTCTCCACGTGGTCCCTCAGCTGGTAACATCAGCGTCTCCTGGGACACACGGGAGATGCCAATTCCACCGACTCAAAAACCACACGGGCAGCCGAGCCCCTGATCTGTGTTTGGGCAACCCCAGCAAGTGCTTCTGATGCAAGCTGAAGGTAAGAAACAATGAATGGTCTCTAAAGTACCCTTCAATGTAAACATTTTATGATTGTTTCAAAAACTTCAAACGTTTCAAGATCTTAAGTACTATCTACAGTATATCTTACTTGAAACAAAATACTCACAGGCTTTAAACAACGAATTGGCATCCGTTTCATCCTTGGCTGGTGCCCTTATCCATTTAAAAATGTTCCTTATGCTTTTTTTTTTTTTTTTTTGTGGGTACCCCATTGTTTCCTGGGTCTCATTTATTTACATGAAGGTGATTCATCCCCCCCTTTTTATTTTTTATTATTTATTTATTTATTTATTTATTTTTAATTTTATTGAATGGTAACTATGTACATTAATGCACTTCTGGGGTACAGTGTGGGGTTTTCGCATGCAATCCGAAATACTTCCATCAAACTGATCAACACAGCCTTCATGTCATTTTCTCAGTTATAGTTTTA
>CAUYQV010167388.1:0-12470 GCA_963574575.1 Galagoides demidoff | reverse complement strand
TTCTTCCTCACCCCTGTCTCCCTCCTCACCTGACTCCCTCCTCACCCCTGTCTCCCTCCTCACCCCTGACTCCCTCCTCACCTGACTCCCTCCTCACCCCTGTCTCCCTCCTCACCCCTACCTCCCTCCTCACCTGACTCCCTCCTCACCCCTGCCTTCCTCCTCACCTCTGTCTCCCTCCTCACCTGACTCCTTCCTCACCCCTGTCTCCCTCCTGACCCCTACCTCCCTCCTCACCTGTCTCCCGCCTCACCCCTACCTCCTCACCCCTGCCTTGCTGAGTCGGTTCCTCTTTATCCTTCAGCTTGTAGCTCAGGCTCTGCTTTCTCCCGGAAGCCATGGCTGGCCCTCTGGCTGTGCTATGTTCTTCTGTTTGTCACCTTTCATGGGACTGTGTTTGTACTTCCCAAGGAGTCGTCCTGTTCTGTGACCATAGCTTATCGATGTGGCATTTGCCTCCTGCCTCTTGCCCTTGCTGGACTGTACAGAGCACTGGGACCTTCCTGCTACCTCTTCCAGCACTCAGCAGAGGCCTGAGCCTTTGTTGACTTTTAGGCAATACGTAGTTAGCATTTGCTGTGTGCCAAGAGTTCCACATACGCTAACATCATTACCCTTCACGAAGCCCAAAAGGAAGGTATGTTACTCTCCCCATTTGACAAATCAGCATGGGAGGCTTGGGAAGTGAAGTAACTTTCTCAAGGTCATGCAGTGAGGGCATGGAGGCTCTGGCATTCTAGCCCTGTTTTTTTTTTGGAGACAGAGTCTCTCTATGTCACCCTTGGTAGAGTGTTTGTGGGGTCACAGCTCACAGCAACCTCAAAGTCTTGGGCTTAAGCAATTCTCTTGCCTCAGCCTCCCAAGTAGCTGGGACTACAGGTGACCACCACAACGCCTGGCTGTTATTTTGGAGACAAGATCTCTCCCTGGTTCAGGCTGGTCTCAAACCTGCGACCTCAGGCAATCCTCGGCCTCCCAGAGTGTTAGCATTACAGGTGTGAGCCACCAAGCCCAGCCAGATTCTAGCGTTAACTACATGATGCTCTAACTATAACCCAGCCCTGTCTCTCTGGCTGGGTCCTCTCCACAGCCCTGTGGGGGTTAAGGATGAGAAAACAGAAGCTCAGAAAGGTGAGGTCACTTGTCCAAGGTCACACAGCTGGTTGTCAATTCCCTGGGCTGTGAGCTTCAGTATTCCCAAAGCTGAGTGTATTTTGAGAACCTATATAAACATGTGGCCAAGTAGGAATTGAACTCATTTTTTCAAGGAATCCAACAGCTAAGTTGACTGCGAGCCTGGATGTGAGTGCTGCTCTGTCCTTGGTCGGCTGATGTGCTCTGGAGAGAGCTGATTACTCTGAGGTCCTGGTGAGAGCCCTTCATGATTCTCTGTTCCCTCCCGGACTTCCATGGACCTGGGTTGGGTTTCCTCTGCAGGTCACGTGTGTCCGGCTAGGATGCCCTTGGGCCAGCAGCTCCTTGGCTATATCTTTGGATATAAGAAATCCAAGTCTCTAAGTTCCAGAGATGGCAGCTGAGAGTTTTCTGGCTCTAAAAGGTTGCACCATCACCTGGAAAACAGATGACCACGTCCCTTCCCTTTCTCGTAACAGCTCACAGTAAACACCCTGAGAGTCAGGGACTGTTTTCCTTGGCTATGTGTGTCCTCCTATGCCGCCTTTTATAATCTTTATGGTTATTGGATGGAGAGTATAGTATCCCATTGTTTTCAGATGAGGAAACTGAAGCTCAGAGAGGTCAAGTGTCTTATCCGAGGTCACGCAGCCAGAGACGGGACAGAGCTGGGAGTCAAGCCAGATGAGCTATCTGCAAAACCCTGCTTTTAGACTTGGCTTTGCGTGTGAGGTATCATAAATAGAGCCGAGCAGATAGATGATCATCAAGAAAGTCAAGTATCCAGCAACTTTTCCAGAATACTAGAAAGATCTAGTGGGGCCTACTTTTGATTCCTGATAAGCTATGCTTGAATAACACCTGCTGTAGAAAATGGGGCCTGATGTTTGAAATACACTGTGGATATTCACTAGTTCAGGATGTCCAGAGCAATCCTTTTTGTTAAGACTGAATTTTGTCTGGTGAGTTCATGGAGAGCAGGAGCTGCCTGCAGGGTGGCTCAGGCCTGGTTGTCCCTATGGGATCTGGGCTGGCCTCATAGGGAAGAGCACAAGCTTCAGCACTGGGCTTAAGTTAGAATCCTGAGTCTGTCACTCACCAGCCTTAGTTAAGAAAAAAGGCACTGGGGTGGTTTCCTGCTTCCATTACTTGCTTGCTGTGTGGTTTTGGGCAAAATATTTAACCTCTCTGAACCTTGTAGTCCTCAGTTATAAAAGAGGGAGGGATGACAACTGAACCTGGCCCACAGGTGAGGTTGAAACGAGATAGGGCAAGCAAAAAGTTGATGCAGTGTATGTGGCACTCGTCATCGTGGCAAATGTTATCGCGATTGATGCTGATGTCAACCCTCCGGAAGATCCTGCAGGCATTCATAGGTGTCTTCTCCCTCTCTTCTCCCCCTTCCATCCTTTCCTCACAGGTAGAACTGCATGTCCACCTCGATGGAGCCATCAGACCTGAAACCATCTTATACTACGGCAGGTAAGTCCTTAGAGAAGATCCCTCCCTCCCTGGGATTTGGGCAGGGGGTCTGTGGAGGAGGGATCTCTGTGGGATCAAGTCAACACCCAGTCAGAAGAGGTAGTGTGTGGGGACATGAAGGCCACCGCCCATCTCCTGCCCCTCTGGGCTTCTGACTCTGTCCTCCTGCTGCCAGGCTGGCCAGGCCAAGGTAGTTCCCAGGACTGAATCAGTCACTGTCCTTTGACCAGGCCAAGAGCCATGGTAGATGATGTACCCCGTGGAAACACGTCTACTGAGCGGGTGCTGGGCTGGACTGGGGTGTACTACACCTGCCCATTTAATTTCTCCACATGTGGGAAAGGAAGCTATGCCACCCCCACTTTACTGAGGAAGAAGTGGGCTCAGAAGTGAAGACAATTGCCCACACCATCAGTTATTATTATTATTTTTTTCTTTTTAGAGACAAGAGTCTCACTCTATCACCCTCAGTAGGGTGCTGTGGCATCACAGCTCACAGCAACCTCCAGCTCTTGGGCTTAGGTGATTCTCTTGCCTCAGCCTCCCAAGTAGCTGGGACTATAGGCGCCCGCCACAAGGCCTGGCTATTTTTAGAGATAGGGTGTCAATCTGGCTCAGTCTGGTCTCAAACCTGTGAGCTCAGGCGATCCACCTGCCTCAGGCTCCCAGACTGCTAGGAGTACCATGCCTGGTCCCAAGGGAACTTTATTTTTATTTATTCATTTTTCATTTAGCAGGCCCTGGCCAGGTTCGAACCTGCCACTCCCAGTGCAAGGGGCTGGTGCTCTAACCATTGAGCTACAGGCACCCTGGCCCCAAATCTTTGAGCTTGTTTGTTTATTTGTTTATGAAACAGAGTCTCGCTCTCTTACCCTGGGTAGAGTGCTGTGATGTCATAGCTCACAGCAGCCTCAAACTCTTGGGCTTTCTTGGGCTTGAGCAATCCCCTTGCCTCAGCCTCCCGAGTAGCTGGGTCTACAAGCGCCCTACACAATGCCCACCTAGTTTTTCTATTTTTAGTACAGATGGGATTTTGCTCTAACTCCTGAGCTCAAGCAATCCACTCACCTCAGCCTCCCAGAAGTGGTAGGATTATAGGCGTGAGCCAAATAATCCAAATGAGAATACACTTCCTGCCCTCAACTCTTACGGGACCAAAGACCCCTCAGCTCCCCCCAGTGGGGAAGGTTCTTCCCTTCCTCCCAAAACTCAAGGGCTGGTCCTGTCTTGGTTCCAGCATTTAAGAGCAGGGACTTTGGACGCCCAGTGGTCTGCATTCAAATCTGGACACTGAAAGGTTCTGGCATAAAACCGGGGTGAGAGTCCTCAAGAAAGGAGAGGCGGCCAGTGCATGTCCAAGAAAAGACTTGAATAGAAGGGAAAAGGAAATTGCAGTCTGACCGGCTGTGGGCTCCGCTCCCACCCAGTTGCCCAAGGCCTTTGTTAGCCTTATCAGTATAGCTGGAATAGCCGGGAGTACTGCCTGGGGCTCTTCTGCAGTCCTGGTCATGTTTATAAATGTATCTTTAGGGTCACTGATGGGTAGGGCTATTTCCAGAAACTCTGGCCTTAAGGGACTCCAGGAATCTGGGGAGGGAATTGCTGACTTCTGAATCATTTTTCTAAAATGGCTGCACTCCTGTCAGGGTTTTGAGAATTCCTTACCCATAGACACCTCATTTTCTCTCTGTGACCACTCTCGAGAGTGAGGGTAAGAGCAGGGCCTTCCTCCAGAGCCGACCTGGGAGAGAGGGGCCCTCTCCCCATCCCACCCTGCCCAACAGACAGTTTGCTCAACATGAGGTAAGGACTCAGCCTCTCAGAATCCCCTCAGTTGCCCGATCCCTGCTCCTGGGGAGAGAACTAGTGAGCCTTGGGCGTTTGCTCCCAACTCCTGGGAGTGTATCTTCGGACACCCTGTGAGAGTTCTAGAAAATTCTCTCCATCTTGTCATGCTCCCCAAGACCTTTATCTGCTCTAGGAAGTGCCATTGATTTAATTTCCCTTTAACTGTGTAATATAAGCATATCAGCATCTCCTGCACGCCAAGCCTTTCTTTAAGTGCTTCTCCTGGGTTTATTCATCAACTCCTCACAGCAACTTGTGAGATAGGGACTCTCACAGCCCCCACTTTACAGATGAGAGAGCTGTACCATGATAGGTAAAGAAACTTGCCCAGTAAGCACAGGGCAGTGGTCTGCCCTGGGTCCATGCCCCTGACCTTACCCCCGCCAGGTAGAGGTGGAGGTGAAGTAATGCACAAAACATGCTTAGCTCAGGCCCTAGCCTACATTAAGTGCTTCATAAATGTCACTGAATGATAATATTATTATTAATTAGAAATTTATGGTGCTGGCTATGTGGAACGAAGCCTCTTAGCTTATCTCTGGCTGGCCTTTGCCCATGCTGAGCCACCAACTATTGCCACCAGACCCCTAATGAGGTCGCTCAGGTGGGGCACCAAGATGAGATCTAATCGAAGTGCTAGTTAAGGAGTCACTGGGCACTCACCAGGGGGGCCGAGGAGGCCAGAGTGTCCAGGGCGGGGTGAAGGGAAAAGAAAAAGGAGCTGCCGGCATGGGCTGCTGGGCTGGTGTTGTGTTCCCTGCCTCACCTCCAGGCACATTGGTGCCAGATGGAGTCTAACCTGGAGCCAGCAGTCTAGGGACCTAGGAGTGGGCCACACTCAGACACGGGTGCCCCTAAACATGAGAGCCAGCTGGGCCAGTAGGGCAGAAGGAGGGGAGCCCCTGGCCTGTGTTACCCCCAGGCCCAGTCCAGTGTCCCCTGTTCTGTCTCTGTGACTTGGGCCTGCCTGAGTTGACTGTTGTCACCTGTGTTTTCTTCCTTCGGCTCGTGTGATTCCCCCCTTTCCAGGGGCTTCTCCTCCCTCATTCTCAGTCTCTTTCAAGGCCCTATCAGCTCTTTCTCCAAAGCATACTGTGAGTCTGGCTACCCTCTCCCTATCGCCACTGCAGACTGGGCCATCACTGACTCCCTGTGTGCTGTGGCCTCCTGACTGGTCTGTGGTGTCGAGTCCCACCCTGCAGTGCTATAGTCAGCAGTGTCTTCCAACATGTGTCTTCCAATTTCCAGCTGGTGGCACCAGCTCACTCCCCTGCCAGAAATCCTCCAACACCCCTATCTCACCCAGGGTCAAAGCCAAAGTTCACACATGGCCTAATGTCCTGCAAAGCCCACATCACCTCTCTGGCCTCTCTGACCTTGCTTAATCCGCCACACTGTATATTTCTCAAACATGCCAGGCTAGGGAACACAGAGAGGCTGGGTAATTTGCCCAAGGTTACACAGCCTTTAAGTAACAGAGCTAGGATTCAAACTTGGGCTATCGGACCTTGGAGTCAATTGTCTTTCCCATAACTAGAAAGAGTCTCATTTGCTCCTCATTGTACCCCTGGAAAAAAATATCTGTGTTTTACTGACAAAGGCATGGAAGTCCTCAGAGAGGACAGCTCCTGCCCGGAGTAGCGTGGCAAATAAAGGAGGGAGATGGACTCTGACCTCCAAAGCGTGACCTCACCCTCCCTCCCTGTGCTCCCCGAGGGTGGGCCTCTGGTGGCTGTGTTGCCCACCAAGCCAGTGGGAGACTGGACAGTGCCACAGGGACTCTAAGAGGAGAGCCTGGCTGTGAGGGCAGTAGGCTTCTGCCATAGCCAGGGGTGTCAGGAAGAGCAGGGCCCTAGGGACAACTTCCTAGTTGTCTGAGCAGCTTCTGGAGGCTGCGTCCTGTGTGAGGGGTGCTGCGTCCCGTGTGAGGGGTGCTGGAGAGCATGTCCCTGTCCCCCATTGGATTTCATTCCCTGGCTTCCGCTCTGGCTTCTCTGCTGTTTGTTCCCCCAGGCAGCAGCCAGAGGAGGTTTTTAAAAATGTACATCACTTCATGCCACACCCCTGCTTAAAATCCTCCCAGCAACTCAGGATAAAGTCCCAGCCCATCCCTGGCTGCAGCCTGACCCCGCTTCCCCTCTGGCTCACCACTGGCCACTCAACTCTGCTCCCTGCATCCCCACCGCTACCCACACTCCTCCCTTCCTGGAATCCCTCCTTCTCCATCCTCCAACTCTTGTATTTAAATGTAACCTCCTTAGAGAGGCTGTCCCTGGCTGTTCCATCTCAACTCTGTGTTAAAAAGTTCTTTCTTGGTGACTGTTAAGGAGTGAGGCTGGCGGAGAGGAAACCAAGAGGGGAGATGTTTAGAAAGCAAAGTAAGGAGTTCTTGGGGACTGGCACTTGGTAGGCAAGGGAGCTGGGGAGTGGGGAGAGGCCCTTACCTCTGGTTTGGACAGCTGGGTGGATGGGGGACCCAGGTTCAAATGCAGAACTCTGGGCAGAGAGAGCCTTGGGGGAAGGGGAGGTGGTCAGGTGCATGGGTGCATCTGGTCGCTGCTGTCTGTCCAGTGCCTGACACATCATAGCCTCTCCAATGGCAATGTGTAGACAGAGAATCAGAAACTGTAGACCTTGGGATCCTGGGTGAAAACTGTGAAGAGATGAATTCATCTGGGCAGGTGTGTAGAAGGCAGAGTCTGAGAGGGAAGGGCCAGAGGGCAGAGCCCAGCAAGAAGTGGTGGGATCCTGGGAGCTACAGGAGGACCGTTGGGATAGTCCAGGGGCCCAAGGCAAATGTGGCCCCTGGGTTGGGCAATATGGGAGCTAGAGGCTTAATGTCACCTCCTTGCCTTCCACCCACTAATTCCCAGAATGATACCCCCATAGAATATGTCACAACCAGGGGCCATGGTTACTGGGCACAGCTTTGTGAGGGTGACTTTTGGGGAGGCTGGCTGGCACCAGGGGCTTCCACAGGGACTGAGCATCTGTCCTCTGGGTGCTAGCACTGTGCCAGGGCATCCTGTTTCCCCAGTGCCATGCAGAGCCACTAGTAAGGGCTGTGGTGGGCTGACCAGCAGGTGGGGGATACCAGCTTGGCTCCTTGACAGTCCCTACCGGGCACTCACAGGGACTAAGCCTAGCGGATGGAGAAGAGGAAATATCTAGGGGCTTAAGAAATACATATTTGTAGTGAAAAATATTTTAATATTTTAATAGCATATGAGCATATGAACTTTAATATAAGTTAAACTTATATTTCTTTGGCAATTGCCTCCTTTCTGTTTCCTGTTCTTGCTCTGTGGATAATTGGATGCTTGGTCTTCCTAATTTAATCTTCTGATTTTCTTAGCTGTGCGCTCCTCTTTTCCGTCTTCTTATCCTTTTGTTCTCCTTTCTGGAAGATTTTTTTCACTTTGAATTTCTACTCTTTTTATGACATCCTGATTGCTGCTGCCATGTTCTCTTTTAAATTTCCAAGAACTCATTCTTACTGTCTGAACATCTCCTTTTTACAAAGGGACTTTCTTGCTTCAAGGATGTAATGTCTGCTCATCTCCTTGAGGATATGCATTGAGGTTAGGTTTTTGTTTTGTTCTGAGTTTTCTTCTGTTCTCTGCTTTGTTTCCCTGGGGTATCTTTTGTGTATTTCTCTTGCTTGATCCCACATGTTACAAGCATTTAACATTTCTTTTTATTTATTTCTTTTTTATTTTTTATTTAATGTTTTTGTGACAAGGTCATGCTCTTGTCACCCAAGCTAGAGTGCAGAGGTATGGTCCATTTCTCACAGCAACCTCAGAGTCCTGGCCTCAAGGTGATCCTTCTGCCTCAGTTTCCAGAGCACCTGGGACTGTAGGTGTGCATCACAACACTTGACTAATTTTTCTGATTTCTTAGGATTGAACTAAAATTTAAATTTTTAGTAATGATGGAGCCTCACTGTGTTGACCAGGCTGGTCTCCAACTCCTGGCCTCATGTGATCCTCCTGCTGCAGCCTCTCAAACTGCTGGGATTATGGGTGTGAACCACCACACCTTGCCAAGAAGCATTTCTTTTTTTTTTTTGTTTGTTTGAGACAGAGTCTCAAGTTGTTGCCCTGGGTAGATCGCCATGGCAACCTCCAACTCTTGGGCTTAAGTGATTCTCTTGCCTCAGCCTCCTAAGTAGCTGATACTACAGGCACCCGCCACAGCGCCCAGCACTATATAAATATATATATATATATATATTTTTTTTTTAATTGTAGTTGTCATTGTTGTTTGGCAGGCCCAGGCTCCGGTGTATGTGGCTGGCCCCCTAGCCACTTGAGCTATAGGCACTGAGCCAACCAAGAAGCATTTCTTAATGTCTGGTGTTCCTTGGTTGTCTCTTCTATCTTAAAAGTAGGGAAAGCCCAGGGTGACCTTGTGAACAGGCAGAGTCAGGGTGTGAGGAGGAGCAGGCAGGAGCCTATGCAGAAGGGAGGACCCTCTCCCCCTCCCCCACTACCCCACACACTGAGCTTGCACCTGGCTTCCTACCGCAGGGAGGGAGGCAGAGATGCTAAGGGGGGGGAGGAGCCTGCACAGCAGAAGGGCCATTTCAGCGAGGCCTGGCTGTGTTGCTGTGGTCTGGCCCTGTGCAGGGGGAGAGGGCGGTGGAGGAGAAAGCTTCGAGCTGAATGGTAGGCTCATGGGGCCCCACCCATGTGCCTCCTGCACACAGGGCCTGGCAAGCCTCTCTCTGGCCAGATAGAAGGTGGAAAAGGGACCGACTGGCGCCTGCCCTACCCTGCCCCTGGAATTGTGATGCTGTAGTTACTGCCCCTGATAACCCCTGACCAGATGTAGGACCAGTTGGCTCTGTCTGCTGCTTGGGGCTGAGGAGGAAGTTGTGGACTTGCCCTGGCAATTTCCTGGTTTCCAAGCATCAGCCCATCAGGGGTGTGGATAGTGTGTGTGTGTGTGTGTGTGTGTGTGTGTGTATAGGTACACACATGTGCATTCCCACAAACAACTGCCACCTGTTTGTCCCCCTTGAGGTTTGCTGACTTGTGGCTCAGGGGCAGAGGTGTAGGAAGGATTCTGGGCCTGGCTCCCTATGCCCTGGGCCTCAGTTTTCCCATCTGTCTAATGAGAGGAGTTGGATGGGAGGAAGCCCATGTTTCCTGCTGTGGTCCTCTGAGGAGGCTGGGGCTCCTGAGTCTGTTCCACCCGGTTAGGCCTGCTTGGATCCTGTCTTAGGTTGGTCTGCCACCCTCATTGTTTTGTTTCTAGAAAGAGAGGGATTGCCCTTCCAGCTGACACAGCAGAGGAGCTGCAGAACATCATCGGCATGGACAAGCCACTCTCCCTCCCAGGGTTCCTGGCCAAGTTTGATTACTACATGCCCGCTATCGCGTGAGTTGCCCCAGTCCTTGGGTCCTGGGCCTGCGTTGGTCCTTGTCCCTCAGCCTGCAGTGCCAGGGAGGTGCTCTGAAGCCACAGCTCTTCTCACCATTGTGTACATTTGTGTGACTACCTTTAGCCCTTGCTCCTCCCTTCCCAAGTGTGGGTGCGATGGCCTGAAATTGCTTCCACTTCTACAGACAATTGACAGATACAGATACTAGTGTCCGAAGCTTCCATGCAATGACTGTGACATTGGGCAAAGTTACCTTCTCTGGGTTTCTATTTGCTCTTCTAGACTACAGGGTATGGCTCAGCGCCTGTAGCTCAGTGGTTATGGTGCCAGCCACATATACCAAGGCTGGCGGGTTCCAACCCAGCCTGGGCCCGCTAAACAATAATGACAACCGCAACAAAAAGTAGCTAGGTGTTGTGGTGGGTGCCTGTAGTCCCAGCTACGTTGGGAGGCTGAGGCAAGAGAATTGCTTGAGCCCAAGAGTTTGAGGTTGCCGTGAGCTGTGACGCCATGGCACTCAACGGAGAGCAACATAGTGAGACTGTCTCAAAAAAAAAAAATAGACTATAGGGTTTGTGATCTATGTCATAGGGCTGGGGTTTGGAACAGACCTAGCAGTGTCCTCAGCAAGTTCCCTCTTGCTTTGAAGATAATTGCTATCTCTAGTGACTTTTATACCATATTTTATTGCTTTGACTTTTTTCTTTTTTTTTTTGTTGAGACAGAGTCCCACCTTATGCCCTTGAGCAGAGTGCAGTGGCACTGTAGCTCACTGCAACCTCAGACTCGGGCTGTGGACATCCCACTGTCTCAGTCTCTGGAAGCCACTGGGATTACAGGTGCTCGCCATGGCGCCTGGCTGGGTTTCTCCATTTTTTCCATGAGTCAGGGTTCTCACTCTTACTCAGGCAAGTCTCGAAGCTCAAGCAATTCAGCCTCCCACAGTGCTGGGATTACAGGCATAAGCCACCACACCCAGCATTTCTTCCTTTTTTTTTTTTTTTTTTTTTGCAATAGAGTCTCACTTTCTTGCCCACTCTGGGTTGAGTGCTATGGTGTCATAGCTCACAGCAGCCTCAAACTCTTGAGCTTCTTCCTTGAGTAGCTGGGACTACAGACACATGCTACTACCATGCCTGGCTAGCTTTTATATTTTTAGTAGAGACAGGGTCTTTCTCTTGCTCAGGCTGGTCTCAAACTCCTGAGCTCAGGCAGTCCACTCACCTTAGCCTCTAGAGTGCTAGGATCACAGTCATGAACCATAGTGCCTGGGCTGCTTCCGTTTTTTAATAACAGAATATCTCCAGAATTATCCTGCAAGGTAGACACATCCTCATTTGCAGACAAGGAAACAGAGGCCCAAGGAAGTAGCAGAGCTTGCCTGGGACCATGAAACTGGAAAGTGCTGGAGCCCAGATTCTTGCCCTGGCACCAGCTCAAACTTTCTGGCACCAGGCAGGCAAGGATGGGGCCTTGGCAGTCGGTGCTATGGGAGTTCAGGAAGGGGAGAGGCAAGGGGCCAGGGCTTCCTGGAGGAGGAAGAGTAGACCGGGCCCAGAGGGACAATGAGGGTGTGACACTGTGTAGAGGAGGAGATGTGAGGAATGGTCTGGAGGATGGGCTGTGTGAGGTTGGAGGCCAGTGAAAAAGACATGGGCAGGCAGGTTGCAGGGCAGGTTTGAGGAGTCCTAGGGAAGGAAGGCGTGGCTAGGGCTGCTGGCTTCTTGCTGGAAGCCTGGGAGCTCAGCCTGGGAGATGCTGACACACAGATAGCCACAACTGCCTCCTGGAATGTCTCCCCCAAGATATCTCTGTGCTAGGACACTGCATAGGCAGACCTCCTGTACCTGCTGGGGCACACTGTGTGGGTACCCACTGCCCATACCACCCCAGAGCCAGTTTCTACCTCTCCAGTCACAGACAGAAAAGTCCCAGTTCCCTGAAGGCCTATGCTGGGCAGTCAGATGCCAGCTGCTTGGGGCCATAGCCTGCCGAGAGTCTGACCTCCCCTGACTTTGCCACTGTCCACAGATGTGAGACGAAGAGTCCTTTGGCCAGTGTGAACCAAGGCCCAGAGAAGACATGGCTCAGAGGCAGGACAGGGCTTGTCCTCAGGTCTAGCTCCTAGTCAGGGCTTTATGCTGGGAGGGGAGGGGATGCTTATTCTGGGATGGGGAGTGTGGAGTGGGGGAGGGTAGAGAGAGGGTTGGGTGGGTGTAGGTTCTCTCTGAGGTTCCTTTTTTCCTGTCTGAGTCTGTGGGGAACATTATTTGGTACTAAAAAGGCCCAGAAGCAGGGCTGGGAGAGTTCAGAGAGAAATGTCAATGGTTCTCTTAAATCTAAGCCAGTTCTGGCTCGGCGCCTGTGGCTCAATCGGCTAAGGCGCCAGCCACGTACACCTAAGGTGGCGGGTTCGAATCCCCAGCCCGGCCCGCCAAACAACAATGATGGCTGCAACGAAAACATGGCCGGGCGATGTGGCGGGCACCTGTGGTCCCAGCTACTTGGGAGGCGGAGGCAGGAGACTCGCTTGAGCCCAGGAGTTGGAGGTTGCTATGAGCTGTGATGCCATGGCACTCTACCCAGGGGGATAGCTTGAGGCTCCGTCTCAAAAAAA
>CAUYQV010167387.1:0-11705 GCA_963574575.1 Galagoides demidoff | reverse complement strand
AGCAGTTCTCAATAATCACTTCTCAACAATTATTTGTTATTATTACAGTTTAACATTATAAAATTAACAAAAATAATATAAAACTCATATCCTGGCGAAATAGACACATGGCAAACGAAAACCATAT
The DNA here is from genome assembly GCA_963574575.1 of Galagoides demidoff. Classification (NCBI taxonomy): domain Eukaryota; kingdom Metazoa; phylum Chordata; class Mammalia; order Primates; family Galagidae; genus Galagoides; species Galagoides demidoff. The sequence goes on along the minus strand of CAUYQV010167387.1, from coordinate 11,578 downwards.
ATTCCCTTCCTGTTCTCCCGCCAGTTTGTGCATTCTTTCCAAAAATTGGGACTTTTTTAAAATGCCGCGGGACAAATTGTTAAAAATCGGGTGGTGCCTATGGCTCAAAGGAGTCGGGCACCAACCCCATATGCTGGAGGTTGAGGGTTCAAACCCAGCCCTGGCCAAAAACCGAAATAAATAAATAAAGCTTGGCTCCTGTGGCTCAAGTGGCTAAGGCGCCAGCCACGTATACCTAAGGTGGCGGGTTGGAATCCAGCCCAGGCCGCCAAACAACAGTGATGACTGCAACAAAAAATGACCAGGCATTGTGGTGGGCACCTGTGGTCCCAGTTACTTGGGAGACAGAGGCAGGAGACTCGCTTGATCCCAGGAGTTGGAGGTTGCTGTGAACTGTGATGCCATGGCACTCTACCCAGGGGTATAGCTTGAGGCTCTGTCTCAAAAAACAAACAAACAAACAAACAAACAAACAAATTGTTAAAAATTGGGACTGTCCCGCCAAAAGTGGGACATCTGGTCACCTTAAACTTTGAGGAGTTTCAGCTGCTTCTTGTAAGTCTCCCAGGATCTTAGTTAACTCTATTCTCAAAACAACCTGCAGGGTCTTATTCACCCTCATTCTCGTAAAAGTCTAGGTTAGCTTAACCCAGACCTGCCCAAAATATCTAGCCTATTGCCTGACAATCTGGCTGGGGTCACACAAGAAAAATCCAACTGGTTTGGGGAAGAAAATAATGTTCAGTTTCACAGTGGCTAAAAACCCTCCTCCAGGTACCCATAGCACAGTGGTTATGGTGCCAGCCACATACACCAAGGCTGGCGGGTTCCAGCCCAGCCTGGGGCCAGATAGACAATGGTGACAACTGCAACAGAAAAAATAGCTGGGTGCTGTGGCGGGTGCCTGTAGTTCCAGCTACTTGGGAGACTGAGGCAAGAGAATACTGTGAGCTGTGATACCACAGCACTCTACTGAGGGTGAGTAATAAGACTCTGTCTCAAAAAATAAAAAAAGAAAAGAAAAGAAAACCCTCCTCCTTCTTCCCAAGGTGTTTTTTATTTTATCTTTTTATTTTTTGGAGACAGAGTCTCGTTCTATTGCCCTGTGTGTGGCATCATCATAACTCACAGCAACTTCAAATTCCTGAGTTCAAGCAATCTTCTTGCCTCAGCCTCCCAGGTAGCTAGGACTACAGGTATGTGCCACAACACCTGGCTTGTTTTTCTATTTTTGATAGAGATGTGGGGTCTCACTCTTGCTCAGGCTGGTCTCGAAAAACTGAGCTCGAGCAATCCACCTGCCTCGGTCTCCCAGAGTGCTAGGATTACAGGCATGGGCAACCGTGTCCAGCCACCCCCGCAGTGTTTTTTAGTAGCATATTTGGGGTGTGGACTTGAAATTTATCTGGGCCAACAAGTCATCCATGCTGTTTGGGTGCTCCAAAGCTACTTCTGCTGAAGGCAGATAACAAAACACAGATAATGCCACCAACAAAGGATCTAGCTTTGACTTTGTCGTCTGAAACAAGCAAGCTCTCTCAATGTTCAGACAGAAAACAACTTGCTCTGGACTGTTCAAGACTGTGAGGCAGAGCTCCAGTTCTTGAGGTCCAAAGGGATTCAGCCTCCAGTGGGGATGGGATAGAGACTGCCTGCGTCACTGTTCACCATTCATGGCCCTAGGGAAGTAGAGTGCTCTGGGCTGGAGGTGTGCACGCCAGAGGGGCCCCTCCTAGTCAGAGAAGTTGCGAGGGGATTAGATAGAGTAAGACTCGTCAGTGGGTATGCCTGTCTTCCTTGGCCAGTGAGAGAGGCGAAGCTCAGAGTAGTGAAGTGGTACACACAGGGTCTCCCCGCCCACGGCTGGCGAATCCAAATCCTCTGCTGGGCTGGCCTGACCCACAGTGTCCCCGCTGTATTTATGATGAGGATTTTGGGATCACTTGGAAGAGGAAGAGGACTCCTTGGCTTGGCGAAGGCTTCCTAGAAGTAGGACCACTTAAGCCAGGGGTGGAGGAAGTGTGAACACCCCACAGGAGACAGAAGGGGACTCCTACCTCTGTGGTTACAATGACAGCACAAACTTTGCCACCCCAGGGCCCTGCTCCCAGGCTCACGCCTGCAGCTGTCCCACTGCATGGAGAGCATATGCAGGGTGCTTTGAGGTCACGGAACCCAACCCTACCATTCCAGTAAAGGACGAGAGGTAAAGAGGGAGGCAGATGCACAGATGCAGGAGGGGTAGGGGCACAGGCCAGTGAGGCAGGGGAGGTGTCCTTTTAGCTAGGTGGCCAAGGATGCCTTCCCAAGAGGGGCACCCTACAGACGGTGGGGGAAGAGTATCAAGGAGCAAATGGCTGTGTGGTACAGGCCTCACTAGCCAGCCAACATCAGCTGTGATTTCTACTATTATTCCTGCAGCGTCTGCTGAGTTCTGCCTAATACTGGGCCTTACCTACTTTCCTGACATCAATCCCAAGAAACTACCTCATTTAACAACCAGGTGTTACTCTCCACAAACGCCCAAGATGCTTTCTTCTTAAGCCTGAAGTACTACCAACCAGAGGGCACGCCACAGAAGACACTTGCGTCTCTTTCAGTCCTAAGGGGCTGCCTCTGATTTTCCCAGACTTTGGGGGACCTAGGGCCTGGTCTGATCTAGTGACTTCTCATGGAAGTTACTTCCCATAGAGCCAGTGCACTGAGTGGGGGCCAGCCCAGGGGGTCACCAGCCCTGCTTAGGCCTACTCATATCTCTGGAGCAAGTGGCCCTGCCAGGGTGACTCAGCTATTCCTGCAGCTGGGTGTGGGCAGATGGCTGGGATCGCTGCAGGGGAGCCGAGAGCAGCCAGGCCATAGGAAGGCAGGAGCAGCCTGAGAGGCACTGGTCAAGTTCTTATTTTTCTTTCAAAGCCTCCAGTCCATGACCCAGGGAGCCTGTTGAAAAGATGCCATCCTTGGAAAAGCCACAATCTGAAGATGAGCCCAGCAGGTCCTTCACTTCACAGCTGAGGAAACTGAGGCCTGAGAGGCTGACCTACCCAGGGTCATGAAGCATCAAGGATGGAATAGGCCTGTGCTGTTTGCTTTGGGCCCCCAGATCCCTCTGGAGAGACCCCACACTGCTCAGAGCCACATTGCTCCTGGGGCAGTGTCATGGGACTTCCTGGACAACAGGTCACAAAGCTACAACAGCCTCCTAAAGGCTAGTGGACAGCAGGGTGGGGGTTCCCAGCTGGGCCTGGGGTCCAGTCCTGGCTCTGCCACCTCCTAAAAGTGGCAATAGGCAGGTGGCTTACTGTCTCTGTGCCTCAGTTTCTGTTTCCCCTCTGGCCACCTGCTGGGATCTCTGGAGGGGTTCTGTAACCTGCTGCTGGTGGCAGGCCATTTGGCTCAGTGCTCACCAAACCGTGTGGGAGGTGGCCCTGTAGCCCTGAGGAAGAGAACACCCCCTGCCTGCCATTACTGGAGAAATGCCCAGCCTGCCCTCCACGCACAGATGCATGTAGATGGCAGACTAGAACACATGGAGAATTTGCTTCTCCCGAGAACAGGCTGAAATTCAGGGGTCAGAGCAGTGTGAACTTGGTCTTTGCCTCTGTGAAATCCACTCATTCATGAAACAGATAACTACTGAGTACTTGCTATAGACAAGGTCCTCCTGTCCTGGGGCCTAGAGACAGAGCCGTGACCAAAGCAGACAAAGTCCTGCCCTCACGATCCTTACTCCTCATGGGTGAGACAGTGAATGTAGAGCTGAACGAGGTGAGGGCACCAGCCACACGGGTTTCTACAGGAAGAGCATTCCAGGTAGAGGAACAGTGTGCAAAGGCCCTGAGATAGGAGCCTCCTGGGGAAGCCCGCAGCCACTTGATAAACAGATGAGGAAAGGAGCAAGTGCTGGGGGCAGGACAGTGTGTATGTGCAGGCTGTGGATTGGGAGAGGGGACTGGGCTTTCCCATCTGTGCAATCAGCCTGTTCTGTCCCAGGCCAGGAGAATTGCTCAGCCTCCAGGACGTACAAAGATACCAAAGGATAAGGAGATAAATAAATTCCACCCATTTGAAATGTGCCATGTCCTTGAGGTTCTTTCAATGCCACTTCTTGCCCCTGGCTCATCTCATCCCTCCCCTCCTTTTGGAACAACCCAGTCTCAGAAGGCCGTAGTCACAAATGGCCAGGGCACGGCCCTCAGGGGCTACCAGGCTTCAGAAAAAAACCCCAAATTCTTAACCAGGTGTCAGAACAGCTTACCCAGGCCTCACTCAGCTGCCCTCCTCTTTACCCTGTGCTTCTGCCTACCCCAAGCTTCGTAAGAGCTGTCCTTCTACCTGGAATTCGCTCCCTTCACTCTCTACCTGCTAAGGTGCCCAGCCTTTAGGGCTCACACGTGAGGATAACTAATAGCTACTTGTTGACTGAATGAATAAATTCACAGTTGTGTCTCCAGGGACCTTAATTGAGTCCAGACATTATTTGAGTAGCTGCCACAAATCATTCCTCCCTCTCAGGATTCTAAATCAGGAATCAGGAGACCTGGGTTGTAGCTGCGTGACTTTGGGCAAGTCCCTTAACCATCCTGGCCCTTAGAATCAAAACTTTAATTGATAGAAGAGGACTTAAAACCCCCTAGTCTAAACTCTCACCTGATGTATGGGACAACTCTGCTCCATCCCTGTCCAGCAGTGATTCCATCTCTACTGGCTCACCTTCAGAGACAGGGAGCTCACTCCCTAACACATAAGAAGGTTCATTCTGAGGTATACCCCAGAGTAACTTAAGATCCTCTGGACTGGAAAGTACTAGGTATCAGCACACCTGGTTCAGGTCACACTGCTAATTCTATGACCTTGGGATGTCACTTAACTTCTTCAGCTCCAGTTTTACCATCTATAAAATGGGGGTAACAGTTGTTTCCTGTTAGAGTTAGTTCCAGGATCAAGCAAGATGAGCAGGGTAAGGAGACATCTACAAAATGTTAAACATGAACTAAGGAGCCTCTGCATCCCCACTGCTGACCCACTTCCCAGGACCAAGAGTCCTTGTGAGTTGAGGGGGGCCTGGGAGGCCTGGGTTGGTAGATGATGGCTGTCTGTGGGCCTTAGGAAGACAGCACATACCTCAGAGGCGAACCTCATTTTCATTGAGGTCAGAATGATGTGAGAAAAAAACAAATTAGATATGTAAGTAACAAATTAATATTTTGTTATTGTGACAAGATACACATGACATAAAATTTACTATTTTAAATCATTTTAAGTGCACAGTTCTGGGGTAAATTAAATACATTCACAGTGTTGGAGGACCATCAACACCATCTCTAGAACATCTTCATCTCCCGCGATTGAATCTCTGTTTCCATTAAACCCTAACTCTCCACTTCGCCCTCTCTGCAGGCCCTGGCACCCACCATTCTGCTTTCTGTTTCTATGAATTTGACTCTTCTACGTACCCCACAGGAATGGAATCATACAGTGTTTGGCTTTTTGTGACTAGTCTATTTCACATAGCATAATGTTGGGTGGGCTTGGTGGCTTAAGCCTGTAATCCTAGCACTCTGGGAGGCCAAGGTGGGTGGATTGCGAGATCACAGATTCAAGACCTGCCTGAGCCAGAGCAAGACCTTGTCTCTAAAAGTAGTGGGATGCAGTGGCAGGCACCTGTAGTCCCAGCTACTTGGGAGGCTGAGGCAAGAGGATTGTTTGAGCCCAAGAGTTTGAGGTTGCTGTGAGCTGTGATGCCACAGCACTCTGCCGAGGGCAACAAAGTGAGACTCTGTCTCAAAAAAGAAAAAGATGTCTTCAAGGTTCATCTGACCCATGTTGAACCATGTGTCAGAATTTCCTTCTTTTTTATTTTTTTTTATTAAATGATAGCTGTGTACATTAATGCAATCATGGGGTACAGTGAGGTGTTTTCATATACCTGGTTAACAAAGCCTTTATGTCATTTTCTTAGTTTTTTATTTTTTTATTTTTTAAGATAGGGTCTTACTTTGTCACCCAGGCTAGAGTGTAGTAGCACAATCATAGCTCACTGTAGCCTCAAACTACTGGGCAACAATCCTCCTGCCTCAGCCTCCTAAATAGCTACAACTACAGGCACAAACTACCACATTCAGATAATTTTTTTTTTTTGAGACAGAATCTCGCTTTGTCACCCTCAGTAGAGTGCTCTGATGTCATAGCCCACAGCAACCTCAAACTCTTGGGCTTAAGCAATTCTCTTGCCTCAGCTTCCTGAGCAGCAGGGACTACAGGCACCCACCACAATGCCCAGCTATTTTTAGGCTGGTCTCCAACATGTGAGCTCAGGCAATCTACTGGTCTCTGCCTCCCAGAGTGCTAGGATTACATGCATGAGCAACCACACCTGGCCTACACCTGGCTAATTAAAAAAAAAAATTTTTTTTTGTCCAGGCTGGTTCCAAACTCCTGGCTTCACGTGATCTCCCCATCTCAGCCTCTCAATGTGCTGGGATGATAGGTGTGAGCTACTGCTCAGCCCATGCCAGAATTTCCTGTCTGTTTAACACTGAATAACACTCCTTGTATGGATTCCCTAATTTTGTTATTTTGCTTAGCCACTCATCTGTCCATGGAAATCTGGGCTTCCACCTTTTGGCTGTTGTGAATAATGCTGCTGGGCAGCGCCTGTGGCTCAATGGGTAGGGCGCCGGCCCCCATATGCTGAGGGTGGTGGGTTCAAACCCAGCCCTGGCCAAACTGCAACAAAAAAATAGCTGGGCACTCTGGCGGGCACCTGTAGTTCCAGCTACTCAGGAGGCTGAGGCAAGAGAATCACCTAAGCCCAGGAGTTGGAAGTTGCTGTGAGCAGTGTGATGCCACGGCACTCTACCAAGGGCGATAAAGTAAGACTCTGTCTCTACCAAAAAAAAAAAAAGTCATGCTATGGACACGGATATACAAATATCTGTTTGTGTCTGCGCTTCCAGTTCTCTGGGGTTAACATAGCCAGTGATTGAGTCAAACCCTGCACAAATAGGGTTTGAGCCCAGCCTGAACTGAATACTTAAAAATGGTTAAAATGGAAAATTTTATACTCCATAACATAAACATATATTTTCCTATAATAAAAAAAGGGGGGGGGGGGTTTGAATACAGAATCTCAAGCTTCCCTGGTTAGAGTGCGCTGGCATCATAGATAATAGCAAACTCCAATTTTTGGGCTCAAGGAATCCTCTTGCCTCAGTTTTTCTATTTTAGTAGATATGGGCTCTCACTTTTGCTCAGGCTGGTCATGAACTCGTGAGCTCAAGCTATCCACCCCCATTGGCCTCCCAGAGTGCTAGGATTACAGGTGCAAGCCACCACACCTGGCCTAAAAAAATGTTTTAAAAAGTTATATTTATTCCCTGATTACCAATATCATGCATTTTCTTTTTCTACTTTTTTTTTTTTTTGAGACAGAGCCTCACCATGTCATCCTTCATAGAGTAATTCTCTTGCCTTAGCCTCCCAGGTAGCTGGGACTACAGGCGCCTACCACAGTGCCTGGCTATTTTTATTGTTGTTATAATTGTCATTGTTGTTTGGCATGCCCAGGCTGGGTTCAAATCCACCAGCTCCGGTGTATGAGGCTGGCACCCTAGCCGCTGAGCTACAGGCGCCAAGCCAATGTCTTGCATTTTCATGTAAAACAATTTGGAAATATAGAAAAACACATAGAAGAAAATGTTTTAGGGGTAATCACTTGGTCATTCTCCCAGTGTGCACAGTAAATAAATCTTTCTTGGGCCGGGGGAGGTGGCTCATGCCTGTAATCCCAACACTCTGGGTAGCTGAGATGGGTGGATTGCCTGAGCTCAGAGTTCAAGACCAGCAGTCTCAACTAGCTAGAGCAAGACCCACATCTCTAAAAATAGCTCTGCTAAAGACTAAGATCTATCTTTCTAAGAAGACTGCTTTACTCTCTCAAAGACTGTCTCTCTCTTTCTCTCTCCCCAGTTAAAGTAAATAGCCCTCAGGCACCTAAGAGCAATTGTTCCTGAGCAAGATAACAGTATAGCAGTCTGTGTCCAGAACACAGCTAGATAGGCTGGGGCCAGGCCAACCAGTCCTGGGCCCTGATAAGTGATGTCTGGGAAGGGACCCCGACAGACTGGCCTTCCTGAGGTTTCCCCAGCAGTGCTTGCTAACTTTCTGCTGTCTGAAGTTATGCACCCTCCAACCCTGCCTGCAGAACACATACCTGGCAGGCAGCATCTTCAGCCACAGCCCACCTGGGCACATCTCCTGCTGCTGCCCCTACCTGGGCTTTTCTCTGCTCCCTAAGAGTTTGATGGGGATACCTGTGATTCTAAGACTGTGTCTTGCAAAAGAGAAGCCCTAGAGTTGTTCTGCTGCTGCAGTTCTACTTATTATTTACTCACACATACTTTTTTTTATTGAGGCAGAGTCCCACTTTGTCACCCTGGTAAAGTGCTGTGGCATCATGGCTCACAGCAACCTCAAACTCTTGGACTCAAGCAAGCATCTTGCCCCAGCCTCTGAGTAGCTGGGACTACAGGTGCCCACCACAATACCCCAGCTATTTTTTAGATATGGGGGTCTCATTCTTGTTCAGGCTAGTCTCAAACCCATGAGCTCGAACACACCTGGCTACTTATACATATCTAATAACACTGTACTGGATTTTCCAGTTTTATGTCAAAAATATTTGATTGCTGGCCAGGCACAGTGGCTCACACCTGTAATCCTAGCACTCTGGGAGGCCAAGGCAGGTGGATAGCTTGAGCTCATGCATTCGAGAATTATTTTCATGCCTACCAAATTATGAAGGCAAATTCTACAAAATGACTCTTAAATATGGGGTGTCCCTGAAAGGTTACAGAGCCAAAGATAAAAGACTATTCCAAGGTGAGAGACAAAAGGAACACAGAGGCCGGGTTTGTGCAATTAAAATGCCTTTATTCCACCTGGGTGCAGGGAGTGAGATTTCCTGAGAAGAAATCTACACGTGGGGGGTTTAAAGGTTGGAAGGGGAGGTGGGGTCAGGACTTTCCTTTTCCTGGGTTGGACATCTGTTGTAAGGATGGGGGTTGGCCCATTTACCCTTTCCAGGTGGGACATCCAGGGTGTAAGTGTAGGGGATTGACGCATTCACCTTTCTTTCTTTCTTTCTTTCTTTCTTTTTTTTTTTTTTTTGAGACAGTGTCTCAAGCTGTCACACTGGGTAGAGTACTATGGCATCACAGCTCACTGCAACCTCAAACTCTTGGGTTTAAGCAATTCTCTTGCCTCAGCCTCCAGGTAGCTGGGACTATAGGTGCCCACCACAACACCCAGCTATTTTTTGGTTGCAGTTGTCATTGTTGTTTGGCATGCCCGGGCTGGATTTGAATCCGACAGCACCCGTGTAAGTGGCTGGGGCCCTAGCTGCTGAGCTACAGGCACAAGCCCCTTCACCTCTCTTAGGTGGGACATCCAGTAGGAGAGAGTAGGGGGTTGATTCTTTTAGGCAGTTCCACCCTATTTGGGCGGGGTTTGACTCTATCAGTCCCCAAAGTCGCCCCTAAAGTCATCATACATAGGGAAAATGGGAAAATGGAAAATTGTAGCTAAATGTACTTTTTTTTTCATGTTAAAGAAATGACTTTATTGGCTCAGCTCCTGTGGCTCAAGCAGCTAAGGCACCAGCCACATACACCAGAGCTGGCGAGTTTGAATCCATCCCGGGCCTGCCAAACAACAATTACGGCTGAAAACAAAAAATAGCCAGCGTTGTGGCAGGCGCCTGTAGTCCTAGATATTTGGGAGGCAGAGGCAGGAGAATCGCTTGAGCCCAGGAGTTGGATGTTGCTGTGAGCTGTGATGCCACAGCACTCTACCCAGCGGGACAGGTTGAGGCTCTGTCTCAAAAAAAAAAAAGAAATGCTTTATTAATACAAACACACACTAGCTATAAAGCACTGAGAAATTCAAGTATCTATGTCATAGCAAAAAGGTGGCAACTCAACATCCAGGGTCAACAAAATGCTTGAAGGAGACTGCAACGGATCAGATTCCCATGGTGGAGAGAGCATTTTCACAGGAAAAGGGGGATCTAGCTTTAACAGCTCTTCAAAATTTCTCTCCTCATGAAAGATTCTGAGAAGCACTCCATTCAAGGGGAGGTCTGCAATCTGGTGCTCTTCAGGCAGGTCAAAACTCTCAAAATCTAGAGGATCGAAAGGAAAGAATTTTTCTATTTCTAGATAGGTGTCACCTGCCGCAGAAACAGAGCTTTTTGCTGCAGTAGTCTTCTCAGTCACCTTTTTTGCAGAGAAGTTTAGCTGTTTTTGTTTGAGGGGTCCATTAGTCTTTACCGACTTTTCTGTAGTTCTGTTGACAGTTCCCAAAGCCTTTCTGGCAGCTTTAGGTAAGGCTGGCTGAGCATCAGACGTTTTGCCAACATGTGGTGTTGAAACCTGAGATCTTCCATCTAACGCTTTGACTGAATATCTAGACTTCAACTTCAGCCCATCTTTAGGAGCCACACAAGTGGCTGGTTCTTCATTTTCCTTATCGACAAAAATCAGAGTAGCCATTCTGGATTATTCTGCCCCAGCCAGCCTTCCTCCCCACCAGACCCGGCTTGCCCAACCACTTGCAATGCTCCGGTTCTCCCATAAATGTACATTTATTTACAAAATATTCATTACAAAATTTTACAAAGAGGTGACCAGCCCATGGAGGATGTTTTGTAAGTATTTTTAGTGAGTATTTTGTAAAGAAAGGTCCATTTAACTACAGTTTCCTGTTTTCCCTATGTATGTGACTTTAGCAACACACTGTAGAAACTTAACATTATTCACACTCCTACCTGGTAACCTATTCCCAGGAACTTATCCAGAGGAAACATTTCACTCACTAGACTTTGCAGCATCCTAACAAAATCTTGTCTATTCCATGTGTACATTTGCATATAACAGTTAGCAAAGTGCCCGTTGTTAAAGCTAAGTGACGCGGTAAAGGCGGAGAAGGAAAAGGACACAGAACTTTTCCTGAGGGATGTTTAAACTTCATGAGGGATCCCCACCAACTAAACAGTTTCAACTATTTTTTAACAGACTGAAAAATTTCGTCCATAATTTTTGGTGAAAATGATTATGAAACTGTCCATTAAAATTGTTACAGTATCATATGCAATACAATCATGAAAAATATAATGACTAAAAAACAAAGTCTGGAAGGAAATATGCCAGCGTAATAATGGCTATCTGTAAGTTGTGGTTAAATGAGTCATTTTTCTTTTTTCTCCTTGCCTCCTTTTATTTGCTTGTTTACTATAATGAAGCCATACAGTTCTTTGCAGGGGAGAAGTAGATTTTTTTATACTTGAGCAAATTAAAATTCAGCAAAATGTAAGTACCAGTGCTAGGTGAAAATAGAGGTTTTTTTCTTTCTTTTCCTATTGTTAATTTTTTTTTTTTTATGAGACGGAGCCTCAAGCTATCCCCCTGGGTAGAGTGCCACAGCATCACAGCTCATAGCAACCTCCAACTCCTGGGCTCAAGCGAGTCTCCTGCCTCCGCCTCCCAAGTAGCTGGGACCACAGGGGCCTGCCACAACGCCT
>CAUYQV010167384.1:0-19302 GCA_963574575.1 Galagoides demidoff | reverse complement strand
TACATCACATTTTCACATTATCCCAGAGATAGGGACTTTGCACATGCCATTTTATAGGTGAGCACATTCAGGCTGAAGGAGATTAGGTAAATGGCAGAGGGAATTCAAAGCCTGGGAACCAGGCTCCGAGGCCTTGCTCTGGACCATGCCACCGGGAGGACTTTCCATCCTAAAGGCCTTGTTTCCCCAGCTGCACTGGTCTGCCAGGAAAGGCTAGCTGACACATAGCAGATAGAATGAATGCTGACATGGCGACAGCAGTTAGAACTCTGTCAATTAAGTGAGTAAAACTCCAATATAATGCCTTAAGAAAAAAAGGGGAGGGAATTTGTTGTCTCATGCTATGTACTGAATTTTGTCCCTTCCAAGTCCTTAAGCTGGAGCTCTCACCCCTATGGCTGAGCCTGGGTCATTTATCTATTCCTGCAGCTTCTGGACAGCACCTTCTGAACTATAGGCGAGGAGTTTGGGAGAGGTGGTTCCCCAAAAGGAAATCAGCATGCCTGCACCAGCAGAGATGGAAAGGAACACCAGGCAGGCAATGTATTTGAAGATAAGGTTTATAAGGAGATAATAAGGGTTAAATGAGGTCATAAGCGTGGGGTCCTGACACAGTAGGATTAGTGTCTTTATAAGAAATGACACCATGACACCAGAAAGCTTAAGTGTCTTCTCTCTCTCACTCTCTCTCTCCATCTCAACATGCACAAGGAAGTGGGTACATGAGCACACAGTGGGACGGCAGCTGCCTGCAAGCCCAGAGAAGAGATTTCAGGATGAAACCTACCTTGCTGGATATGAAACTTCCAGCTCTATGACCTTGAGAAATCAGTTCCTGCTGTTTGAGCCATCCAGTCTCTACTGTTTTGTTATGCAGCCTTAGTAGGTTAAGACACTTCATGCTTCTGGTGAGTCTAATTCAGGCACGAATGGATCCAGGGACTCAAATAATACTGCTAGCTCTCTCTCACTAGCATCTGCTCACGTGTGCTCTCTCAATACACACACAACTTTCACTAACTCTTGTTTGTTTCTGGTTTCCTCTGAATTGACTTTATTCTTAGATCAGCTTTCTCTTATGTGCCCCCTCCCCCTTACCAGGCTGACATATGATCCCAGGGAAATCTCAATGGGGACAACCCTTCTTTCTCCACAGTCCTAACAAGAGGGTTGCAACAGAGTCTTACTGGCCTACCTTGGATCAAGTACCTATCCTTGAACCGGTCACTATGGGCAGAGTAATGAATGTACCACTTGGCTGAGCCTGGGTCATTTATCTATTCCTGCAGCTTCTGGTCAGCACCTTCTGAACTACAGGCGGGGAGTTTGGGAGAGGTGGCTCCCCAAAAGGAAATCAGCATGCCTGCAGCAGCAGAGATGGAAAGGAACACCAGGCAGGCAAAACCAGTAAGTGTACCAGTGTTATTAACCTACCAGGCCATCAGTTCTCACCCGCAGCTGTGCATCATAATGGCCTGAGAATTTGGAAAAGCTGTGAGGGTCAGAGGCTAACCTGCAGAGATTTGGATTGGGTGTTTTCTCAGAACTCTTCATAGCATATGGAAACTGGTCAAGTCTTACATGCTTTTCTAATTGTGTAACTTAATGCTAAGATTTAGTACTTTTGAGATACAGGTTACAGGAAACAGTGAGAGAGTTCAATCCAATCACTTTTTAATGTTTGTTTAAAGGACTCCTAAGGGCCAGGTGCAGTGGCTCACACCTGTCATCCCAGCACCTTGGGAGGCCGAAGTGGGAGGACTGCTTGAGTTCAGGAGTTCGAGACCAGCCTGCACAAAAGCGAGACCTCAATCTCTACTTTAAAAGAAAAAAATACATATGTATACTCTTAAAATGCCCCTGTGAACCTAAAATAACATTTCTTTCTATGAAAGTTAGTGAGTAAAAGAAAATTATCCTTTGAGGAGCAAATTATAAGATACATAATCAGTGGGCTGGAGCATGGAGTCTAAAGATGCAAAGGAAAGTGAAGGAGCCAGCTCAGGATCAGCGGGCCCCGGGCAGGCAGTGCATTCTGACCGCTTTACTCTCCGAGATCTCACGTACACATGGGCAGCTTTGGCGATAATGTGCACTTTCAACAGGCAAAGAGCTGCAAGCGTATTTTTCACATGCCTGCAGCTTTCTGTCCTCCAAGCAGTGATCGCTGCTAAACTTGCTGATTTGAGTACTCCCATCACTGACACCTCACTTCTACATCTTTCTGCTTTTTGTTAGTGTGAGAAATAAACCTGGAAACAAAACCTAACTGAAATGAGAGCGGAAAGAAGAGAGAAAGGACAAAGCCCAGAAATCTGTGAAGTGCTGAATTTTCCAGCTGCAGAGGCTGCATGGACATTGAAAGCAAAGGCACCGTGTGACTGTCATTCACGATGGCGTCTTCAGCTTGCAGAGGGGCTTCAACATCTGAGAATACGGTGTTAACAGAGGTTTGAAACTTGCCCTGAAATTGTTGAGAGGAGAAATGGAAATGAAGGGCTCAGTAATGAGGGGAGAATAGCTGAAGTATTCACTTAGCTGCAAGCAATAGACAGTCATTCTGTCTTCATATTTAAACCGAAATGGAGTTTATTCAAAGAGTAAAGCTTGGCTCATCAAAGCACCATAAAACAGAAAACCCAGGCTTAGAGGGGTAGGCATCAGGAATCACGCCGCAAATGAGTCTGACCAGGTCCCCACTGCTGCCCTTATGGAATCTGGGCCTGCAAGTCTGTTCCCCCAGCCCTGAGAAATAACTGGTAATTACACAATTCTTGTTAGATTTTCACTTTGCCTTAGTATTTTTTCAGAAAAATATGCCATTGCCATATGCATCTCATGGCCCACTTTACACATATTCAGTAAAAACAGTGATTTCCAGAATAGCAACTCCTCAATAAGAAAAGTCAACTGCAACCAGATCCTTTGTATTTAACTTATCTAAAGAACAGACAGTTTATCACAGCATAACGTCTCCAGTCCAGTTCCACTCGGGACGTTCATGCATCCTGGTGAAGTCCTCATAGTATACACAGGATCTGCATACCCAAGCACGTGCACCAAACAGTAATTTTCCTCATCAGTTCTTGTATTAGTGGCTTAAGAGAGGATTTAAAAGAATCCTTACAAGCTATCGAAGGCAAAAGCTAAGATAGAGAAAAAAATACCACTTTTCATAAAAGTCATTACTTCTGAATCAGAAGAGAGATTGCAAATATTTGTAAAACCCCGGAACAGTAGGGCAAAGCCAGCAGAATAGAGTCCTGCATGAGTAAATTTTTTTCCTCAGTTTTCTAATAACCACCCGTACAAGTACAAGATACAGACCTGATTGTGGATCTATTTCTTATAAGAATAACTTACGGGTGTTGGGTTGACCACAACTTAATATGCACGTTATCCAACAGTAAATGAATTCTGCTGTTAGGTGACAGCTGGGCGGGCTGTTTAACTAAGGAAGACGTAAATATCTTATGTGGTAGAGAGAAAACACTTAAAACCATAGAGTTTCAGCTAAACATGAGCTATATTCCTCTGGGGGATAAAAGATGAACAAAGGGTTAGAAATTACATGAATATGGATTTTTGTTTTTGTTTAAGGAACTCTCTGGCATCTATAAGTTTCCAGTAGTTTCGTGAGTTACTACTGAACAGAATCAAGAAGAAACTTGATGGATATCTAATTATGCTGTATAGGATAAGAGATGTTAAACATTTTAAGTTGTCCTAAACGTACTTTTGCATTCAAAATTTTTATTTTTCAAGCTTGAATTTGAAGAAAAGAAGAACATTAATAGCTTTGAGAACATACTATTATTTGAGGTTTTTTACCTAACTGAGCTTAGTCCTAAGCCATGAGACGTATGGAAAGGAATAGCCCCACTGAGCGGTACACAAGGGTTAGAGAGAGAAAAATAAGGTTATTTCAAAATTACATCCCATCCTGTATAAATGAGTACAGGATAGGGAGGATCTAACATGTGGGGGTATTTTCTGTGAAAATAACTTGAGGGGGTGTGAATTGACCACACACTTAATAAGCACATTACAGAACACGTATTACACAAATGTATTACCAAGTTTTATTTTGTCTCTCTTTTTCCCATTAGTACTACTCAACGGGCTATTCTTGTCTCTAGAGAGAAAAGACTTTGGATGAAGTCTCAGGTCACTCTGTGACTTTACAATTTACCTTTTGAGAGTCGTCCTACAGTCAGGTTAAATCACAAACACAATCTAATTTGTAATTTAAAACATCCATTACTGTATTTTGAGTAAAAGTTTGAGTCTGGTTTAAACTGAAAAC
This sequence comes from Galagoides demidoff, assembly GCA_963574575.1. Classification (NCBI taxonomy): domain Eukaryota; kingdom Metazoa; phylum Chordata; class Mammalia; order Primates; family Galagidae; genus Galagoides; species Galagoides demidoff. The sequence goes on along the minus strand of CAUYQV010167384.1, from coordinate 14,996 downwards.
ACTCCCGTCTCCTGTTTCCACTGAGGAGAGCCCGCCTCTGGTAGGCGACTTGCAGCGGGAGACAACCACAGAGGCTGTGGAAAGAGAGGTGAGGAGGGGAGGGAGTGTCTTCTCCACAGTGTGAGATGGCAGCATGTTCTCCAGGGAGGGAGTGAAAGGGAGGGAAGGTCGTCGGATGCTGATGGTTTCTCTCCTGGGAACCTGTGGATCTCTGGAGATTCCCTCCCCAGAACTGCTAGCTGCCATTTCCTTTCTCTGGGCAGGGCCTCAGCTTTGGCTGACCTCCACGCGCCTCCCGTTGGTACCTGCCCCGGCCAGTACAGTCATGTGTATCTACCTTTTCCTTTTACTGACAAACCAGGTACTTGAGTGGGATCCTGTTAAAAACAACTCCAGGTTGACATCATAACCAGTGTCGGTGTGTAGTCCCCAGGGTCCGGACACCTTTACCCTGCTGCTGGGCAGGGCAGGTGCCACTACTTCTCAGGAGCAGCTCTCTGCTCTGTGGTCCTCAGTTGTTTTTCTGTCTAAGGCATGGGGTGGGCCACAGTCCACACTGTCCAGGGACACCCACCTGCTTTCTGAGTGGCTCCAGGGAAGCTCTTGTCAGCTGACCTAGCACTGGGAGACAGCACCATCCCTCCTGCCCTCACCTAAGGCTCCTAACAAATAGTCCTCAAATCCCAACTCTTCTGGTTCTTTTATATCCATGTTCTGAGTAAAGGACCCCTGGGTAAGACGTTTTGGTCTCTTGAAAGCAATGGACTAGAATATTTTCTTCATAAATTTCATTTGGAGGGTCTCTTACATCTGATATCAAAAATATCTTGGTGCCATATCAAAATTCCAATTAACCATCTTTATCATATTCATTTAGTTCCTCAGCAAACCTACTTGATAGTCTTAATAACTATATTAGACTTGATAGGAAAACTGAGGCACAGTGAGATTGAATAATTTGTCTAAACCAGTGGTTCTCAACCTTCCTAATGCCGTGACCCTTTAATACAGTTCCTCATGGTGTGGTGACCCCCAACCATAAAATTATTTTCCTTGCTACTTCATAACTGTAATTTTGCTAATGTTATGAATCGTAATGTAAATATCTGATATCTGTATTTTCATTGTTACAAAGGGGTCGCGACCCACAGGTCTAAACTATGGTCTAAACCATTGGTCTAAACTATGGCCATACAGTTTGTAAATTTTAAGACACGCTATGAACCCAGAATCTATTTTCGATACTATGCACTATGGCATATTTGAATGAGCTGATTCACTGCTGGAAGAATGAACCCACATGTATAATTCCCCCCAGCAGGAGGAGGGTGTTGCTGCCATGAAACTGGAACCCAACATAAAATTCCAACCATCAGGTTTTAGCCAATGGCTATTTAAGAGTTCTCCTTTATAGCTTCTTATATCCATGTGGATGCAGAAAGATGCAGCTCCATTTGTATGTTTTTCTGCCAATGTTTTTGTTTATATGATAAATAAAGGATAACAATTAACATTTGCAGAGCATTTACTAAGCGTCATGCACTATTTCCTCAGAACAACACCAGGACAGTGTTATTCCTACTTTATAGATGAAGAAAGAGAGGTCCAGAAAAAAAAACAAAAAAACACTGAAGACAGAATAACAGCCTTCTTGCTTCTGTTCCACCATTAACCATGTGCAGAATTTGCTGGACCTGTCACATAGCCCTGCAGGGACCATCTTTTTCTCATCTGAAAAACGGGAGTAATACCAATTTTATTTGCTACACAGGATCCTTATAAGAATCAAATGAGACAACAGGTAGGTAAGAAGTTTTAAAACTTAAGAATTACTGTTCAGATCCAAGGATTCACTATGTCCGTGTTATTTTCTGAGATCGCCATCACATGAAAGGCGGTAGGTAAAGCTACAAGTTCATCCTCAGCTGAGAGCCGCTGAAACAGCCTCAGAGATGCTGTCCAGCAGAGGCAGCAAGCATACACTGCAGAGATGGTTTCCTAAAAACCCTTTAAAGAGAAGGAAAGCAAACTTAGAATTTGAAGGAAAAAAGAGAGAGAGAGAAACTCAAACATGGTGTTGTATTGCTGACACCCGGCCAAGTTGGGAAACTTTTGTTGCTCCTGAGAACTATTAGGTTTAAAAATAAGAACCAGGTGGGGGGAAGAGTGAGGCCACAGAAGACAACACATAGAGAAAAGAAGCACAAAGGGAAAGCCAGCACGACAGTACAGAAACTTATTTTTAAATCCACCCAAAAAATGACCAGAGATCCTAAGATACAACTGAAAGTTTGCAAAACACAGCCACTGCTTCATTTCACCGTCTAGAGGAGAAATAATGGAAACTTTCTTTTCTCTTTTCCAACAAGACATAACAAAAGCAGAGCTGATGTAATTAATGAAAAGAAGATGGCTGTTTAAAACAGTGAAGGCTCTGAACAACAGAATGGAATGGAAATGAAGTCCACATTTAAGGACAATCCATTATTTTTCTCCTGCCATTTTTATGCACACCGTGTTCTGCTAATCCTCCCTCTAGGGAGAAGACCAAACCAGGTTGGTAACCCATGCAGGCATGAACAGTCAGGCTACAATATCAGGAGTGGGCAGATGGAGCTATTCCTTGAATATCAATTAGCATGGTCTATCCAACTCGAAGACTCTCACAATTGAATACTTCAATTTAATGGATCTGTTTTCAAATTCCCTTTAATGGCCCTTCTGTGACCATAATATCTACTTTTCCAGACATCCTAAGTAGAAACCATTATGGACAATGTACGGAGAATCCCCTAAGGATAGCACATGGAGGGGAGAATGAGGGTTGCCAAATTTAGCAGCTCTGGAGAGAGTGTTTTTGAATTAAACTTGAGTCTATGGGGATTGCAGTTCATTTATGACTGACAAAACATATCTTCCCAATTCTGAGAGATAAATCCCACCGATACATAGTACACATGTGGATTTCACAAGGGTTTTTCAAAAACCATAAGGAAAAAAATTCTTTCCACAAAACGCAGCTCTGCTAACTATTTTGGAATTATGGTAAGTCACATGTCATTTTGGCAGTTTTCTTAGGTTAAATGGGGAATTTTGTAAATACCACACCATCTTTGACCTGAGGAAGCTCAGATCAGAAGTTTCATCCCTGACATATTAGGATAAGATGTCTGTTTTGAGAGAACTAGGAAAGTGGAGTCTTACGGGCTTTGGAATTTTAAAAATAAATAAAATTTTAAAAGTATGTGGAGGGGCAGGCAACCTGAACATTGTTAGGTTTTTCTTTTGCTGAATAAGATCATTTTTAATTTTATTTTTATCAATTTTAATTTCATTAGATTACTATCTTTCTGTCAAAAATGATAATTGACCATACAAACATTTGTAGTTTAAAGCCCAGATTTTTACATTTAATGTACTTAGCATGGTGAAAATTATCTTTAGTTATCTGGGTGTTCAAATTTCCTTGTGGACTGTTGCAAATATTATAGCAAACCAGAGCTGGTCTGCAGACCAGCAATTGGAAACCGCTAGCCTGATACACTTTGCTAGTGTGAGCCAGTGCTAAGCCCTAAGCACCTGTTAACATCTAACTAGAAAGCAAATGCCTATAATTTAGGACAAAATGATTAATAAACCTTTCAGTATATCTTTGCTTTTTTTTTGAAAATGGTGTTTTATTCTGTATGCTTTTCCATAAATTCCTTGGAATATAATTTTTTCCCTCTTAGTATCAAGGATTTGATATGGCTAAAATTTGACCCACCTTTGAGCAGTAGATAGCATAACTATTACTATATCTTGAACCCCCCGCAAAACTTTTAATGTACACACACAAAACATGCAATTCCAGCTTTTTAAAATTCATTCTGAATAAAAAAGCTGTCTTACATCTCAGTTTCTTTTGGAGGGGGTTAAATCAAACCATGAAAACCATGAAACTCCTAACATTTCTTGTTTTTATGGGCATTATATTGTGCTAAATGTCTAGTTAAAAAAAATCCTTGTTATTCAGCAAGTTTAATAATTTGTAAAGCGATTTGGCCTATTTTGAAAAAAAGAACTTAATTTCTATTCATACCAGTTAAGCAGCTTTTCATTAAAAGTGAAAGACAAGTTTAAAAATTGAGTTTTACCCTACACTAAACTTTGAAAACCTCAGTTTGTGATACCCACCTTCGGATAAACTTGGTTCTTTTTTTTAATCCCTTTGAAAATTAACATTAGCACTCTGGCACTTAGAGGAAATAACTGGATAAGTCTCCCATTTGGCAAGACCAGAAAGCAATCATCCAGGCATTCAATTCTTTAAGGGCGTCAAGGTGTCCTCAAACTATGGCCTGCGGGCCACATACGGCCCGCCTAGGACATTTGTCTTGCCTGCCGGGTGTTTTTGCCGCCACTGCCCATCCTGCTTAGCAGCCCACTTGTCCCGGAGCCCACAGTCCAGCCCTCCAACAGTCTGAGGGACAATGAACTGGCCCCCTTTTTAAAAAGTTTGAGGACCCCTAGCATAGAAGGGGTTTTATGTTTTAGTTAAATGTTTTCGTTTTTCCCTGTCTTACCCAATTACCTAGAGGTCAATGCATGCTTAAATTCCATCCACCTGAATTAAACCAAAGATCCTAAACCAGGTAATGCACTCATCAAAAATAAATTTTCTCATGCTAAATTAATCTGAATCCTGGAACGTTAAATTGGAGACGTACCCATGAAGAAACTTATTTTTTTTTTTAAATGGAATTAGTTGTAGAGTTTTTGGATTTTGTGTGTGTTTGAATTTTTTTGACAATCAAGTTTGTATTCTTTTGTAATAAGTAAAAGTCTACCAAGCATTGTTTATTTTTATTTTATTGCAATAAGAATACTTAATATGAGATCTGCTGTCAAGACTTTAAATACCCGGTATGTATTGTTATCTATAGCCAGTATGTTGGACAGAAGATCTCTAGAACTCATTCATTTTGCATAACTTCAACTTCAAGCATTGCTTTGAAATCTGAAGTACATCTTTGAATGACTCTATAGCAATTAGGCTTTTATTCTCAGAAAATAAATAAAACACAGATGGGAGTAAAACCAAAAACACATTTCTTGAACTAATGAAATTATTAAATATAGAACTTCAAACTGCATTAAAACCATCAAGAGTCTGTGATTTCTTAGGCATTTATTTTTCATTTCATTCTGATATTTTTCCCCTATGAATCATAGAGAAAATGTTGCTATTTGCTAAAATGTCAAGGTGGCTTTAGCTACATTGTCTGATAACCAGTAGAGGTCGCCATCTGCCGTATTCTAGCAGGTCAGAGGCAGGGGGGGAAAAAAATTCCTGAATGATTGGTTAGTAAAAATGCACAAAGGGGTCAGAAGTTTTTAATATGAAGCTTTCCTCTTGGAAGCTTTGCATAATTGAACCAACATTCAACTCAGTAGAAACATTTATAAATAAAAATAATGGATACAATATGTTGGTGTTACAGAACTTCAAAAAACAGAATTTCTTAGAAATTACATAAAAAATACTTCTGGTTGACTCAGTTAATGCAAATCCTTTTTTAGGTCAAAGTATTGGAATGAAAACCTCAGAATGTTATCAAATCCCAGCATAGTAAAATGTGTATATTTGTAAAATAACTTGTGGTCTCTCCATCACTGTATGTTTAGAAACCTTAAAAATCCCAAATGTTTGTTACTGCTCTGACTTATTCTGTGACTTTCATAATATGTTTTGGATTTTTTTAATATATTGGTTTTCTCAACTACAGAATGAAAATTAATCTGCCATAAAGTTAAGGTGGCTGGTGGTTATCACAGTTTACAAAACATATTGAAGCTTTGATGTATAATTAGTGCTGTTGAATTTCCCAAAGAATGTTTAAAGTTTAACTTACTTTCTTTAAGGCATGATTAAACTGAGAATAAAAGGCAGTATGGTTTGGAAGAATCTATGGATGTCTTGCAATAACAAAAGATCTGCCCTGTACAAGAGGTAATAAGCGTATGCGTATTCTAGAATGTGCAAATGAGTAGAATTACATTAGGCAATTCAAACTAAGGAAGGCTTTTCCAATAAACGGAATATTATTTTAAAGAGAATTGGTAGCATCAGAAATTAGCAGGCTTATTATCACCAGAAATATTCATATGAATTAGATACCCGGTTGGTAAGAAGGTGTTTGAAATTTAAGTTCTCAGGTTTGGGTAGAAGCAGTACTAAACTTCTAAGAAAGACCATCTTTAGTTCTTACAGGTTTTTTTACTTTAAATTGATAACAATGTGATTAGGTTATCAAGCATGAAATGTCCAATTTCCTTAAGTACCAAGTTTGACAGATGATAAGTCTGACATTTCACCTTGACTTCTTGTTTTATTTTTATTGTGAAGTACATCCTCAGACTTTCCGATACATGTTTTTGCTTGTGATTATCTTTCAAAAGAAGTTTTAGAGCATGGAAAAGTCAAAACTTCAATTATTTTTAAATACGAGTTCCAGTGTGGAACCAATGCAGCCCAGACAGCTCAAGATTTTGAGACACTGTCTCTATTAAAAATAGAAAAACTAGCCAGGCATTGTGATAGGAGCCTGCAGTCCCAGCTACTCAGAAGGCTGAGGCAAGAGGATCACTTGAGCTCAGGAGTTTGAGGTTGCTCTGAGGTATGACTCCACGACACTCTAGTCTAGGACAACGGAGTGAGACTCTATCTCCAGAAAAAATAGAAAAGAAAAAAATCAACAAAAAGTGTCGTTTGTGAAGGATGTGGCTAATGAAGGCACTACACATGGATGGATTCCATTCTGGTGATTTTAACCTTGAAAATGAGTCACATTGGCAACTGAAGACCAAGGCAGATAATGGATGAGCTGAAAGCTGTCGTGGAAGTGAATCCATCTCAATCTACAGATGTATTAGCAGCAAGGTTTGACATTACTATTGAAAAAATATTGGTCCATTCGAAACACATCTTCAAGGTAAAGAAGCTGGACAGATGGGTTCCATATGAATTAAATAAGCATCAGTAGAGAAATCATCTTGAAGCTTGCCTTTCTTTTCGGTCACAAAATAGAGGCAAACCATCTCTATACCATATTGTTACATGTGATAAAAAAGTGGATTCCTTTTGACAATCACAAGCATTCAACAAGATGGTCAGATAAAGATCAAATTCTGAAAACACTCCAAAACCAAATATTCATCAAAAAAAATCTAGTGGTGTCTATATGGTGGTAGAACTCTGGCACATATTATCCACTTCAGCTTTATGAAACATGGCCAGTCAATTTCAGTGGATGCCTACTGCTATCCATTGAGGACGCTTCTGATTAAGCACTGAGATTGGTCACTAGGGATGGATCAATCCTCTTGCAAGATAATGCTAGACCTCATGTCACGCAAACACTGCTCAAACCACAGAAGCTAGACTTGGAAACTGTCATCCACTGTATTCCCCAGACCTTGTACCAACTGACTACCACTTCCTGCAGGCTTTGGAGCACTTCTTGCAAGGAAAAATATCCAATTCTCAGCAAGCTGCGGAAAATACCTTTTTTTTTTTTTTTAAGAGAGACAGAGTCTCACTTTATCACCCTCAGTAGAGTGCAATGGCATCACAGCTCACAGCAACCTCCAACTCCTGGGCTTAAGTAATTCCCTTGCCTCAGCCTCCCGAGTAACTGGGACCACTGGGACTACAAGCACCTGCCAGAATGCCCAGCTATTTTTTTGTTGCAGTTTGGCCGGGGCCAGGTTCGAACCTGCCACCCTCGGTGTATAGGGCTGGCGCCCTACCCACTGAACCACAGGCACTGCTGGAAAACACCTTTCTTAACATCTTCATCACTCACTCCCCAGCCTTCTTCACTGGGGCCTAAACAAGCTACCATTACCATTAAGATGACAAAACTGTGTCAATAGTTTTGCCACATACTTTGATTAATTGTACTGCTTTTTATTTGAGATATAATAATAAACTATACGATTGATTCAAAATTGGACATTACATAATTAATGACCTTAATGTTAATAAAATTATGGTGTGTTAGAATGATTCTAGGTTATATGACAACTTTAAATATGTTAATGACCTAACAGTTTATTTCAAACTTGGGGTCTAGTCCCATGGTGTTACTGATGATTGATGGGGGACTCCTCTGTATGGAGATTCAGGCACCCAGAGTCTATCTGTTCTGTGGCTCTCACATCTCCTAGGGTCTTGAAATACTTTGTCTCCACTCAGCAGAAAGAGAAAGAAAGAAAAGGGAATTGCACGTCTACTTCTTAACCACTTTGTCCTGGAAAAGACACATTTACCTCCCCTTATCTTCCTCTGGGGAAAACCAGTGACGTGACCCCACACAGATTCAGAGAGAAAGGAGAGTGCAAACCTGGAGGCACGGTTAGCTGTCTTTTTCCCTGTCTGACCCTCTGGCAACTAAACTCTTTTTGCATACCCGTTCTTTACACACAAAACAAACATGACTTCTGTAGGCGATTCAACTCAGAATTACATTCATTAACATCACTCAACTAGAAGTCCAGAAAATCTGGGTGCAGCACAATCCTCTTCATCGGATCAGAATGTGATTCCTCATAGCCCGGTGACTGTGCTTATTTCCTGGAGTAGGTTGTACATGTATCATTGGCCCGAACCGTAACCACTCCTTGTATCCACATCCTTGGCCATGCAACCCTGCAGAGTTCGCTTACTGTGTATAAAGTGGTGTTCCCCAGACTTGGACTCTGGGCTCAGCCATGTGGCTTACTTTGACAAAGGAATGTTATCAGACATGATATAAGCAGAAGCTTGCCCTCTGCCATCAACAGGAGACATTCTTATTGCAAATCTGCAGAAGGATGAGAGACACATGATGCAGAGCCATTTGCCCCAGCCAAGGCATCCTAAATCAGTTGACAGCCAGCCAAGCCCAGATATACGAGTGAGCTAAGCCAAGACAGGGCCGCCTGGCTACTGCCCAGCTGATTCTAGACTTAGGAGCAATAAATGCTTAGCATTGTGTGACACTTAGGCTTTCATAATTGTTTATTATGCAGCCTTATAGTGGTCATAGATAACTGATAACATTTACCAAACTAGACTATCAGCTCTTTGTGAGCAGAATCTTGTGGGGGTGTTTGTCTATATGTAATATCTAATGCTCTGTCTTCCTACATTGGAATTCAAATCTTTGTTGAGCTGAACTTAGTATATTAGCAAGATTTAGCTGGAGAAATGCTCTAAGTGAAACGTAAGCATGAGTGACTTTTTATAGCTTTCTAGCCCTTTTCACTTCTCCACTCACAGACCTCCTTGCCTTTTATTTTCACAGCAACCTTGATAGAGAAAAAACAGATATTAACTCAGTACATCAAATCTTAGTGACTGAGCTCCCCACTCCAACTGTAACCGGATAATGACAGAATAAGATCAGACACACTGGCGTCCGTATCTCCTAGCTCCCAGACTGTGCTTCCTTAGAGAACTAAGGAGACAACAATTTTCTCATAGCTGTTTTATGATAAATATGATCGTGGCACTCTTTCCTCATTAGTGGATATTTTCAAGGGTAAGCTTTACACCTTCAGAAATCTCAGAACCCAGCTTATGCCTAGTCTCTCTATGGAATGCATACACCAGAATTTTCTACTTGAAGGAGCTATAGAACTGATCCGTAAACACAAATTGGATACGAAGAAAGTTGGGCCTGTAGCAGAGATTCTCAGCCTCAGCACTACTGGCATGTTGTGCTAGATAATTCTGTGTTGTGAGGGTCTTCTGTTTCTATTAGGAGCATCCCTGGCCTGTACCCATTAGGATGTCGTCACGGTTGTGGTAACCAAAATGTCCCCACATATTGCTGGATATCATCCCTGGAGTGATTTTCCCGTCACTCCAGATTAAATCCAATCAGAATTTTGTGGGTCGTATTCCCAGAATGTAAGAGATAAACCTAAGGGATATGGTTGCACAAACCTTTATAAAACGTCCTATTTCTGTTTTCATCTTATAAGGGAGGAAACCACACCCTGAGAGTCATGCAAGGCTGTAGGACTGTTAACACCAGCTCTCTTGACACATCACTGAATAACTGCATAGTCCATGAATCTGTTCCCCTTTATTCTGCTCATGTGATCATGGAACTTGGGATAGTCAATGCAACATCTAATTCTTCTGGGTCCACATATTGACTTATTAGCCTTCCTTTGGCTTTCTACAGAAGCTTGGACCCACCAGATAATGCCACAGATGCAGCCTCACCTAACTTTTCTTCTCGGCCTCTGTAACTTACTCATGAACCTGGCCATCTTTGCCACTAGCCTCTAGGCCAGGCCAGGCCCTGGTGACAGTCTTTCTCTTTTAATTCTATGCTTTTAAGGTCAAGCTCTCAATTGTTCTCAAGACTCTGATTTCTTTGACTTCACCTAGGTATTATCCTCTCTTTTTCCTTTACCTCTTATTGGCCTTCTGTGAAAACATCCTTTACTGGCTCAGCATCTGTAGCTCAAGCAGCTAAGGCACCAGCCACATACACTGGGACTGGCGGGTTAGAATCCAGCCTGAGCCTGCCAAACAACAATGACCACTACAACCAAAAAATAGCTGGGCATTATAGCAGGTGCCTGTAGTCCCAGCTACTTGGGAGGCTGAAGCAAGAGAATTGCTTAAGCCCAGGAGTTGGAGGTTGCTGTGAGCTGTGATGTCACAACACTCTACCCAGGGTAACGGCTTGAGGTGATGTCTAGGAAAAAAAAAAAAGAAAAGAAAAGAAAACATCCTTTACCATTCAATGATTCTAGTCCTTTATATCAATTATCTCAAGGTAAGACCTCTTCAACCCAAGAGCCCCTTTTCAACATAAATGGGCATATATTCTCTTCAGTATCATCTCCTTCCCAAATCCTAAGTATTCATGAGTCGTATTTACATCTTAAATGACAGTTTTTTTTTCCCCTTAGGAAGTCTCTATTGCTCTATTTTTAAAATGCCTAAATACTGTGTTTTAGCCCATCAGCCCTTTATCCTCAGTCTTCACCTAGTGTAGCTCTCAGTTTAATCATTTTGGGGAGTCACAGAGCACCTTTTGCAACTACCTTTCCTTCTTTAAAACATGTAAGTGATCAAAACAAAATAGCTTTCTGTCAAAATATTGATTGATGAACTTAAAACAGCTAGGGTCCTTTGGGAATGTTGTTCTATGAAACTGGCAGAAAATAATTATTTGATAAGGATACCAAACTACAATGAGAAGTCCATAATTTAAAAGCTTGCTATTGTTCTATTCAAAAAGGAGGAAATGTCGTCAATTTGTATTCATGGAATTGATTTCTTTCATTAAAGTCCATCAAGAATATAATCTGTTTCAAATTATTATATATCAACATGTAAAGACGTCCTATTCTTTGGAGTAAAGAAAAAAATAGCAATCCATAGAGGGCTCAGATAAAAGTCATGTGGAAACTGTGTGTTCTTTTCACTCACATGAGTGGCTATTCATTTGTTTTTAAAATTACTTTGACTTATTTATGAAGAAGATGGAGGTTGAGGGGGATATTTGAAAAAGAAATGCATAAGCTCTGTTGCGATTTAGTTGGTGCAGATAAAACCAGAGAAGAATTATAAGTGAGGATGCAATTTGATTCTCCCATAGAATGAACGGGAGTTGAGCAACTTCTACTCTGAAAGACATCTGAAAAAACAAATGAGTTCAAGGTCTATAAAGATGAGGCATAAAAGTATAGTACGTTCTTCACTTCTAAAGGTTCTATTCACATGCAGTAAGTATCATCTGGAAAATTAAAGTGTTAATTCTCAAGTCTGCTTTGTTATATATTTCATATGGTTACTTGATTTGGGGAGAAAATAATTTATAAGCTTAAGGGGATAGTTTTGGTTTGTTTTCTATTGTTGGAAAGGAACCATTTTTATACTAATCATATATGCAAATTATTTTTAATTAAAACCCTTTTTAAAAAATATGCTTTTTAAGAACTGTGGACATCCAGTTCTTCCTAACACTGGATGGGTGTTTGGGGATGGTTTGAGTTTAGAGATCATTTAAATTCAGTTTTTTAACTTGACAGTTGAGAATTACAAGAGGGAATTATTTTTAATGAACACTTTTTCTAAATGAATTTTTTTGTAGTTACTGTGTATGTACCCAGAAAGATATAACTTAGGGTTTGGTTGCTTTGGGGGGGGGTTGCTTTGTTTTGTTTTTGTTTTGTATTTTTTGGAGTGGTTTAACTTTTCTAATTTTACCACAGTTTGCAGCTCATACCTCAATAGAAAAAAGATATTTTAAATCACATAACTGCAGACAAACTGAAGCAGTATTTTTAAAGGATCCCTCCCATTGTTAGATTGTTAATGTGTTAGGGAAGAAATTCTGTGTAGGCTTTTTCTAAAGTCCAATATTGGTTCAGATTTTAGATTCTCAGAATAAATGATTTTCACATATAAGAAAAACAGTATGTTTTAAGATATCTACTACTAAGTATTTTTATTTTAAGTGAACATAGCATCTTTGTCTAGGAAGGCACAAAGTAATGTGGGAAGTTAACAGTTAACAAGTGAATTTAGGCTGTGGTTGTTACACCTATAGTAAAGTTGTTTAAATAAAATTTAGCTGCTCTGGTTTGCTTGTATTCCTCTTCATGCTTCATGAAAACAGATTGGTCATCTGGAGAACACTTAGAGAACTAAAAATAGACCTGACGTTTGACTCTGCAATTCCTTTATTAGGTATATTCCCAGATGACCAAAAATCGCATTATCCAACTTTTGAGTTCTAAGAGCCTCAGGCGCCTCATACAGTGCTCCAGAAAATCTGTCACTTTTCCTGTTTCCTGGCTGCTGTAGTTAGAACAGCTGTGACAGAGGTATCTGAGGCTTGTGCTGCTTGTGCTCTTTCTGTAAGAATGGAAGGTTCTTGCAGTGTTGATCCCCTAACGTCCTGATGTGGGAATACTGCTGCCTCTTTCTGTTTTCCCCCAGATGCCTCTGAGGATAGCTAGTTGTTCCTGGCCTTCAGCTCTATTTCAGTGCTTATTTAGGGAGAAGAAAGAAGCCTTCCAGTAGAACCAAACTTGATAGGAAGATAATGGTCAAATGGTTTCACTGTTCCTCCTTTTGGCCATCTTTGCATCTTGTTACAAAAGAGTCAGGCTTATGTTCACTCAGTTCTGTACAATAACAGAACAAATATTTTCTTTCTAAACTGATTGCTTTCAGCGTTGCCACATACATCATGCTTCCTTAGCAACATCAAATTTGTACCAGATTTCTCAGTTTAGTTTTTTAAAGTTTTATTTCACTCAGTGAAATTCACATAGTTAACATTCTAAAGTGGCACTTGGCACATTCAGTGGCACTTGGCATATCCAGTGTGTTGTGTAACTACTACCTCTATCCTGTTCTAAAATATTTTTGTCACCCTAGAAGGAAACAGGATGCTAAACCACTATCCATGCCTTCCATACTTCCTTCTTTCCTCCCCCCCTGCCCAGTTCCCTGCAACACTAATCTGCTGTCTCTAGATTTTACATTTTCTGGATATTTCACATAAATAGAAATTATGCAGTATGTGACCTTTCATCTCTGGCTTCTTTCTTAACATGCTTTTGAGGTTCATCCACTGTAGCATATCAGCACTTCATACTTTTTGTGGCTGAATAATCCATTTTCTGTGTATGTCTACACAGTGTGTCCATAAAGTCCGTGTGCAGTTTACATTCATTATATGTATATACACACATGCACACACTTCTATATGTACTTACCACACATCACCCATTTATCCATTGATGGCAATTTGGGTTATTTCTACCCTTTGGCTATTGTGACTAGTGCCTGCTATGCACGTTAGTGTACATATTCTTTTGAATACCTGTTTTTCAGTTCTCTTGAATACATGTATATACAGAGGGGAGGAATTGCTGGATTGCATAGTAAGTCTGTGTTTGACATTTTGAGAAACCACAGCCTGTTTTCCACAGTGACTAAACCATTTTACATTGCCACCAGCAATGCAAAGGGGTTTCAGTTTCTCCACATCCTTGCCAACACTTACGATCTTAAAAAAAAAAAACAATTCTAGTGAGTGTCTGTTAAGTAGTATCTCAACGTGGTTTGTGTTTGCAGTCCCCTATAGCTAATAGTGGTGATCATGTTTTCATGTGGTGGTTGATCATCTGAATATCTTCTTTGAAAAAATATATATTCAAGTCTTCACTGAATTTTTATTGGCATCTTTGTCTTTTTCTTGTTGAATTGTAATAGAATTTTATGTATGTTCTAGATACTAGACCCTTGTGAAATGTGCTTGACAAATGTTTTTTTCTCATTATGTAGGGTTGTCTTTTGACATTCTTTACAATGTTCTTTTAGTTTTGAGAAATAACAGTTTATCTATTTTTTTCCTTCTATTGCTCATGCTTTTGGTGTCATACCTAAGAATATTTGCTCATCTATGATCATGAAGATTTACACGTATGTTTTCTTCTTAAGAGTTTTATGGTTTTAGTTTTTATGTTTAGGTCATAGATTTTTTTTTTCATTGATTTATCTTGAATTAATTTTTGCATATGGTGTGAGGCAGGTGGGTCCGACTTTATATTTTTGCATGTGGAAATCCAATTGTCCTGGCAGCATTTAGTGAAGGCTTTTTTTCCTCACTGAAAGGTTATTAACACCCTTGTTGAATTTATATTGCATCCTTTTTACAGTATGACTGTCTCTATCTTTGGTTAGATTAATTTGTTAACATTTAATGTTATATTGATGTAGTAGCATTTATATAGACCATTTTACTTTTTTTTTTTGAGATGGAGCCTCAAGCTATCCCCCTGGGTAGAGTGCCATGGCATCACAGCTCATAGCAACCTCCAACTCCTGGGCTCAAGTGATTCTCCTGCCTCCGCCTCCCAAGTAGCTGGGACCACAGGCGCCTGCCACAACGCCCGGCCATTTTTTGGTTGCAGCCATCATTGTTGTTTGG
>CAUYQV010167383.1:0-59503 GCA_963574575.1 Galagoides demidoff | reverse complement strand
CTCAAGCTATCCCCCTGGGTAGAGTGCCGTGGCATCACAGCTCATAGCAACCTCCAACTCCTGGGCTCAAGCGAGTCTCCTGCCTCTGCCTCCCAAGTAGCTGGGACCACAGGTGCCCGCCACAACGCCCGGCTATTTTTTGGTTGCAGCCATAATTGTTGTTTGGCGTGTCTGGGCTGGGGATTCGAACCCGCCCCTTAGGTGTACATGGCTGGCGCCTTAGCCGATTGAGCCACGGGCGCTGAGCCCATAATAATTATTAACAATAATGATGAAAGTATTTGTGTATTTCCCCTACTGGGTTCTCAAAACAGTCATTTCAGTTCCACCTTCCCCGCTCCCCACTTGTATATATGTGATGCAACAACGGGATCAGGGTTCATGCTGTACAAACTCCGTGATGCGTTAGGAAACTTGGATTCTGGCACCATCGTTGGCGATGTGCTGCTTTGAATCTCTTCTATTACGTGTGAAAGTGGGTCACAGCAGCACTGTGGGCCCTGCACACAGAGCAGTCAAAAGTCTGCATGAAACAAACAAAGACACCCAGGGTGACAGTCCTGGGCAAGCAGCACCTTGCTAGGCCCTGTCCTGTTCCGGCCAGTAGCACGGACTTTGCCTTCCTGCTTGTTAGAAAGGCAGAATCCCAAGCCCCACCCCCAAATACTGAATTGGAATAATTTGCAATTGAACTAGATCCCCAGATGATTTCTGCACACACAGAGTTTGGGAAGGACTGAGCTGGAGGCGCCAGCAAAGCTTAGTTCTAGGAGCTCATAGCTGAGCGAGAGCACCCAGGGGCTGGTGTGAACGCGAGGGCCTATTCTTACCAGCATTTAGATTTCCCTGATGCTACTGATGCTGTGTGTACTTGCCACTCTTAGACTATTTTAAGTCAGGCTGCACATTACCTGGGCAATTTCACAGCTAGGGTAAGAATTCTGTCTCCTCTGAGCTATGCAGGAAAGCCTTCTCCATAGATTGGGGTCTGCACGAGTCCACACGTATTCATATTATTACGTTCTCATTTTCAAACAACCATTCCCTACAGAAAAGTTCAAGTACCTCTTTTCGGGTATTTGAAGAATATAGCTATTGCTTGCTTCAGTGAGAAGAACCACTTGGAAATCCTGTTCCCTTAAATTTTAGTCCCTACAAATTCTTACAGGAAGAAAGTTTTTCTTAAAGTTTCTTTTGAATCTTAACTGAGGGTAGTAGAGATAGGGGGGACACACATTTGGGTTTGTTTCAAACATCGGTTTTAAACAGACTTTCTGAGCCTTGTCTTGGAACCTTCTGGAATATTCCCCACAGAAATATTTTAAATGATTTATTAGAGTCCTAATTGAGTTCACAAAAGTCTAACCTAGAAATAGCTGCTCGTAGAATTTTCCTTACTGATATGGTCTAGGGGCAAAGAACAGTAATGA
This sequence comes from Galagoides demidoff, assembly GCA_963574575.1. Lineage (NCBI taxonomy): Eukaryota > Metazoa > Chordata > Mammalia > Primates > Galagidae > Galagoides > Galagoides demidoff. The sequence goes on along the minus strand of CAUYQV010167383.1, from coordinate 58,073 downwards.
GATTCCTGTTCCCTTCCCTGAGCCCTGGCGGACCCTGAGCACCCCCTAAGGTGGGCGTGATGTCCTGCTCCCAGCTCTGCCCTCCTCTGCCCAAAGAGGAGCAGACTACAGCCTCCACGTATGGAATCAGGCTCCCTACATATCACGACTTGCTGCCCCTGAACAAAGCGTCCCCTCCTTCAGAGCTCTGATCTTCGCCGGGGGAGGAGGGACGACCGTGTCCAGCTGAATTCACGCTGCAAAACTGTAAGCTCCGTGAGGCCACCCAGCTCTTTTACCCCCCTGGCCTCTAACATATGCCTGCACCACGGCTGCTGCTCAGTAAATAGCTGTTGACTGGATTAATTGACTACAGTATTTTTAAAAGATGATGCACAAGTCAACTTGCTTTTGGGGGGATTTCAGGCTCTGGCTTCAAGGAAACACTGAGGTGGAGGAGAAGCTGGAGGCAGGACAAGTGATGCCGGACAGGACAGCCCTGCCTGGAGAGCAGACCCCGAGGTCAGCTCTGCCAAGCTAGTTGCTGATGATTTTTCTAAGCCCTTTACTTCTAAATCCGTGTTCTTTAAAATCTCCAAGGCTCTTCACTTGGCAGGGGCAGGGGAGGATTCATTCATTCACTCGTTCAAGTGTATGTACTGGATTTTTAACATACGTCAGGTATTGTTCTAGGTCTTCCAGAAACATCTGTGAACAGAGCAGAGACCCTATCCTCTCTGAGCTTACATGTTAGCGCAGGAGACAAATCTCCATCAGGTTGTGATTGCTGCCGGGAAGAGATGGTGAAAGAGATGCTACTTAAGCTGCTCAGAGAGGCCTCCCTGATAAGGGGACGCTTTAGGGGAGAGAGAAGTGACACAGGGAGCGAGCCAGGTGAGCACCTGGGGAGACGCGTTCTAAGCAAAGGGAACAGCCAGGGCAAAGGACCCAAGACAGGAGGGGGTGGGAATCCACGAGCCGGGGCGGGTGGGGCGTGAAAGAGGTGGTGTGCCTACATTTTTTAAGTAGAGCTCATTTCAAAAAGGGAATAGAATTTATGACTTTGACCTAATCCAACCTTCCACCGAACAGGACCCTGGGTCCTTAAGGCTCTGGGGTCCTATTCACTGTGTTGACTGTGCTGCTGTTGAGGACAGAAACCACCTGGAGACCTATGACCAAAACGTGGCTGGGAAGACGGCATGATAGGAGAAGTGCAGGTGCAATGAACCCCCTCCAGAAGGTGCTTTCCCCTAAGACAACTAAAATGAAATCATACTCACACTTAACCCTCATCAAGACTTCCTTCCCTGCACTGAGAAATACACAGGGATTTTGCTGCATAATTTTCAACTTCTCAGAAAAACGTGCTGTCTCTTTGATCTGCCTAATTAGATGTGTAGAACCAGGAATCAAGGCAGTTTCATGGGAGGAAGCTAAAAAGTTCTGTTTTTAGTTTGGCCATGATTTATGGCTCAGCGTTTCATACTCCAAGAGCTTTTAGTTGGTGTTGGCCTCAGAGTCAAGTGCTCTGAAAGCTGCAGATGGGCTTGGTGAGCGGAGTTGCTGGAGCTGTGCACTGGGCAGAGTTCAGAGACCCAGACAGCTCGCTGGGCAGAGACCACGGTCCCTCCAACCCACCCTGCAATGGTATCATGCAGATCTGGGGAGAGGCGCTCATGTGCGTACACAGCTCGGTCGTAACCCTCCGTGGTAATGCACCTGAGTTACAGGCATCCCCGTGAAATCTCCATAATTTATACCAAGAAATATTTGGGTAGGTGCAGAAATTATACTGAAAAATTGTGATTGAAACTGAGTGTATGAGTGAAAAATCGGAAGGAACCTGAATAACAAAAATTGTAAACTGCTCAACTTCCAGCCGGAGGGCGTTGGTTACAGGCGCACAGCGTGCTGAAGGCGTGTGATGCACCTTGGGCATGGCTGGGGACAAGGGAGTCCAGAACGACAATGGCAGGAATATTAACAGCAGTGACACAGGGAACTTTGTTCTTAGTTTTCTGTATTATTTGAAATGTTTACAAATCACATCATTTTCCTAAGGGGAAAAAAGAAAAACAAAATTATCTGCACTTTGGAAAAACGGGTACTAAGAGAAGGAAGAAAGAAATTGTTTACAAACCGGCTTCTCTTCTATTCCTCACGTGCCAGAGATTTGAGGCAGAGGAATCACAAAAGCCAGAGTACCTTTGCCCTCCTCAGTGGACACTTCCACCTGGGAGAATCCTGAAATGTGGGGTCCTCAACCATCGCTCCCAGCCCCAAGCCTGGCGCTGCTCAGCCCTGCATGTGACATTTACAGCTCGGGGTGTCACCTCAGCCCCGACTGCCCTTCTGACCCCTCAGGAACCGTGGCTCCCTTTCAAGGCCCAATCTAGAAGCCCACTCCTCTCTCTCTTACAGTGTCACAACTTTGTTACCACCATGCCTATGTCCATAAATAATGTCACACAGATGCCATCTGGGCTGGGCCTTGGGAAAAAACTCTAGGCAGGAGGAATGACGGTAGCACAGACAGAGCCAGACACAGCGAGGGCCTCAGGAGGGCTCGGGACTGGCTGGAAAGGTGGTAACTCGCTAGACTAACTTCAGAAGACGAATCTGGTTGGCTGTAAATTACACAGCCGTCACACCTGGCTCTCCCCCGCCCAGCCCGGCATCCTGAGCCAACTAGCCCTGCTCTTCCCATTTAATCTACTGCATCCTCACCTGCCTGTCACCTGTCCACCGGCGCTGCAGTGTGAACTCTACACTCTGTGTCTTTCATTTTCTAAGGGCCCAGAACAAAGTCTGGAACCTGGTAAGGGCCACCAGTACAAGGGCAGACAGTCACCTCCAGACTATGCCCAGCCGTACGTGTCTCAAGCTCCCTGCCTACCAGCTTTCTGAGAAAATGATTTAGTGTTGACACTCATTTTGAAAAGGGCAGGAGGTAAGAATGAAAAGTGACAGCTTCCAACTGCTGAGAAAGTCTCAGCCACTCAGCAACCTGCAAGGATACATGGACTTCTCCCCACTCAGGTCTGAAGCCCCCAGTGCAAGAGTGCACTGACCAGTTTTGTTTTGTTTTTTGAGACAGTCTTGTTCTGTCACCCTGAGTAGAGTACAGTGGCATCATCATAGCTCACAGCACCTCAAACTCCTGGGCTGAAGCAATCCTCCTGGCTCAGCCTCCTAAGTAACTGGGATTACAGGCGGCCACCACCACACCTGGCTTTTTCTTTTTTTTTTTTTTTTTTGTAGAGATAGGGTCCCACTCTTGCTCAGGCTTGTCTCAAACTCCTGAGCTCAAGCGACCCTCCCACCGTGGTCTCCCAGAGGGCTATGAGTACAGGTGAGTGAGAGCGGCTGTGCCGGCCTGAACATTTCTTTTGCACAGCTGAAAGGCGACCTAAGCATTCAAGTTTCCACGAGACAAAAGGAAGATTTGACAGACAGAGATGAAGAGGCAAGAGTCAACCTCCCGTGCTCAGCTCTCACAGACACCCATGGAGAAACCAGCAGCGCGAGCCCCGCTTCCAGCCTGGGCTGCCCGTGAAGGATTCCCCCCATTCCTGGGCCACCTCCCCCCACCACCTAGTTCCTATTCTTGTACCTTTCAAGCCTATGAGGTGGTCATCAACTTCCAGGAAGACCTGAGGGACAGAAGCCCGGGCATGTAAAAATAAGAGAAAGGGCTTTTATGCGTCTTTTGCTCCCCTCTGACCAAATTATCATTTTTGCTAACATTTAGGATGGATTATATATATTGCAGATCACGCAATGGGAGTTTTAGGTCAGCTGTTGATGGCTGAGGAAAGGCCAGATAGTTAATTAATTCTATTTCATCTCAATTCAAACAGAAAAACTTAAAAAAAAAAAAAAAAACCTAGCAAAAGAGAAGAAACCACAATTTGCTACTGTGATCTCCCGGGGCGGGGAATACTCATAAAACGCAACAACACAGGAATTGCTTTTGCTGGTGGATGTGAAAGGCAATGTTCCAATACCTGCCTTAAAGGCCCTAAAATTATCAAACAACCCCACTGTCCAAAAATTCAGTAGTGCAGCTCAGCCGGAGAACTGCTGACTCAGACCCGAGAACCAGGGAGGCATGAGGTGCGTCCCGAGCCCTGCAGAGCTCACACTGGGCCTGGGACTGGAGGGTGACACCTCGTTTCTGAAAGTGGAAAAACCAACAGAAAATGGTCTCCATATTTTCATGTTTTCTAGAAGATTCCACAAATGGAACCTTTAAATTGTAGGCTAACCCATTCTGGGAGGTGGTCTTCTAAGATCAAAATGGGATGGAAAAGGCCACGGGGAACCACTGGAGAGCTAAAGAAAATCCCCATTCCTGAGGGAGAAAAACTTCTGAGATGTTATTTGACTAAAAATGGAGTTTGCTTTGGAGCAAGACCCAGACTGATCTCTCCACTTCCAACTGTGTCATCAAGAACCCAGCCCGAAACTTGGGCTTTCTCTTAGAAATACAAAAAACTGGCAAATCTACATAATTCTCCGACATGTCACATTTTAAGTGAAATTGGTTCAGTGTGTATTGATTTATCCTCTTTTCTCCCCTGCAAAATTGGTAATGTTCAGAATGTTTAATTCAGAATTTCAACGGCAAAGTAATGCCTTCCGGTATTCAGAGATTTTAAAGCCCTTGCTGGGAGTCTGCCACCCTCAAGAGTAGACGCAGGGCCATACTGCAAATGAAGTCCAAACCACCCCTCAAAGCAATTTCATTATACTTAATAATTTCGTTCTTGCTTCCAAGTCCCAGGGAATGCACAAAGCAGGTGTCTGCCTCACCCAGAGTTTCATAATTCAGTGTTGGGTCCCCTAAGAAAAAGTCTCTGGGGAAAACACTTCATGGAGAATACGGTAAGCCAGGCCTGACGAGCAATTCCGTGGAAATGCTGCGCTATCCCAGGAGGCAGAGGGAGGTTCTATAGCATATTGTAAACCAGACCAGAGATACCGACTTCAGAAATTCCTGCCTGTGAGCACCCACTCAGGAAGGCTATCAACCTTCATCTTAAACAGGCCATGGAAGGAATCTCAGTTTCTTTCTTGAAAATATGCTCCTTGCTATGTTACTTATAAAGTACTCAGCAGAGCGCCCAGGACTTAAAGTGGACAAGATATAAAAATTAGCATTTAGCTTAAATTTTTCTGGAAAATCTCTGCCACCGGGAAGATGAAGGTGATCGTCACATGGCTCATATACATCATAGATTCACCCCTTGGCTTCTCCCCCTTCAGGGTCCTTCTATCCATTTCTTTAAACATATTAATCCAAGTCTAGTCACATAAGACTATGACAAATAAAGTCAGTCTTAAACTTGATACCCTCGATGAGCAGCAAAAAGAATACGTGTAACTCAAGTTATAACCAATGCACCAATTTTGGCTATTGGTGTACAATTCTTTACAAGTTGGTGACTAGTTTGCAGGCTGAAAAATTACCTGCACGATAGGCCGGGCAGGGTGGCTCACGCCTGTAATCCCAGCACTCTGGGAGGCCAAGCAGGGTGGATCGCCTGAGCTCACAGGTTCAAGACCAGCCTGAGCCAAGAGCAAGACCTGACCTCTAAAGATAGCCAGGGGTTGTGGCGGGCGCCTGTAGTCCCAGCTACTCAGGCAAGAGAATCACTTAAGCCCAACAGTTGGTGGCTACTGTGAATTATGATGCCACGGCACTCTACCGAGGGTGACAAAGTGAGACTGCATCTCGAAAAAATTATCTGTAAGAGAGTATAAATGATTCCTGAAAGACTGTGTTGTAGGAGACCTTTCCATCATTGGAGGTTTCAGCTTATTTTCACAGAAAACTTAAAAGCAATCTGTTCAAAGGTTTCCATAAAGAGTTCTTGGTCAAGTGTGCAACAGCATGAATTAGCTGTTCTTTTAAGTGCTACTGCGTTAGGTTTTTAAAATAATGCGTCGCACCACACAGCAGTGCTGAGTTCTCTGACGTTCCCCATCCTGTTCTTGGACACCTTGTTTAGCGTCCTGGGAGTTAAAATCAAACAGGTCCTCGGGCAGCGCCGAGACCCTAATGCGGTAACATTTTATCGTGCAGTTCCAAGAAAGAGCATCCCAGGCTTCTGACTTCACAATTAAAACAAAAATTTGTATCTCCTTAGAGATTTAAAGTCTACAAATATATTTTACCAAATAAAGACACACAATTAAAAAGGATGTAAACATTTAAAGGACAATTTCTTTTAAACTGAAAAAGACTGTGAAGTCCCCACTCAGCCCTCTTCTTTGCTGTGTTGTGGCGGACTGAAACCATCCTCGTCATTCCAGAACTTTGGGGACAGGTTCTGAGTGCCCAAGCTCCCCGGCTGTGGCGTCAGGTCTGAGGGACACAGCTCCTACAGGCTGCCCCACACCCCAGATTCCTGTGGGGCCTTTCCCTCCCCCAACCCCCCAATTCCTATAGGTTCCTACCACTGTTCACATTGGGTAGAAAAGCTGCAAACCAATGACTCAGACCATCACATTTATAGATTTATTCTTTTTTTTTTTTTTTTTGAGACAGAGTCTCAAGCTGTCACCCTGGGTAGAGTTCCGTGGCATCACAGCTCACAGTAACCTCCAACTCCTGGGCTTAAGCAATTCTCTTGCCTCAGCCTCCCAAGTAGCTAGAACTATAAGGCACTCGCCACAACACCCGGCTATTTTTTGGTTGGAGTTGTCATTGTTGTTTGGCAGGTCCAGGCCAGGTTCGAACCTGCCAGCTTGTATATGTGGCTGGCGCCTTAGCCGCTTGAGCTACAGGTGCCAAGCCTTTAGATCTTTTTGTTAATTTTTTTAACCAACATGGGGTTTTTGGGGGGGTTTTTTTGCAGTTTTTGGCCGGGGCTGGGTTTGAACCCACCACCTCCAGCATATGGGGCCAGCACCCTACTCCCTGAGCCACAGGTGCTGCCCCCAACATGGTTTTTAAATAAAAGTCTATTTACTAAAAGATCCTTCTGAGTACCAAGCTGCTTTATTGGACCATCTGCAAGGTGCACAGGAAAGCTCACACAAATTTCCAGCCACCCCAACCCCAGGTGAGTAGAAATCACGGCCTGAAGATCAGCGGCTCCTACTGGAGAAAACACAAGGACCCTGTTTACAACGTTTCTAAACGTGGAACACAAACACATATAAGCAGCATCTGTAAAATAAATACAGTGTGCTTTAAAGTTTTTCTTAAGAAATAACTTCAAACTATAGGATTTTAAATAATTAGACCACTTTTATTAGAGCCAGAGTCAGACCATGATTATATACAATATATTCTTTTTTACACAAAACCATTTGCAGTGTTTCTGAAAACTACACATAAAACAATTTAGAGTGACCTCCTGTTTTTAATACATCGGGATAGTATCTTTAAGGGCTATGGTAGTTTCTTTTTATAAAGTAAAACACACCTAGTCAATGTCGGTTCACGTGGGCCCAAAAGTTTGGCCTACTTCTTGGCAAATCTTGCTTTCAGAATCTCCTGGCCATGACCGCTTCCTCTGCACGTGATGTGTTTTTACCAGTGCCTGGGAGAAACAAGGAAGCTTCCTGAAGTCAGCACTGGATCCTCCCAGGCCTAGGGCGGGGTGAGGTCCACTCCTGAGCTCAAGAGAACCTGACGACTGGGGAGGAGGGTGCTCAGGGGAGCGGATGCCCAGTGCAGACTCCTGCCAACAGCACAACGAGAAAGCTACATTTAAAATACAAGGCCGTGAACTTGTGTAGACAAACCTGAGAAACCTCAGTACTCTAGCTCTACCCTGTTTCCCATGCGGGATGGCTGATGGAAATGAAGGGGAACAAGGGGACTTTTTAGAGTGAGGCAACTGGAACCCTCCATCCTCAGGACAAAACACGCTGACAGGTGGAAGAGGAAGGGAGGTGACACTTGATCCTGACCTAAGAGTGAAAGGCTAACTGGGAACATGGTGAAGGGCTGGAAAGGAAACGTAATAGAACTACTTGGAGGGAAAAGGATAGATGTGACAGGATTCTGATCAATTTTAGAACCCTTTGGGCTCATGGCAGGACTCCCACCACCAGTGTGGACCACCAACAGTACACTATGTAGTGGGGATGAAAATGTTTCAGAGGTAGGAGCTATATTTTGCTTAAAAATACGTTTTATAAAGTTATTTTATCTGTGTGTAGGTCCAATGCATAAAAGACAGACTCATATACAAAGAGCAATGCCATCTACGATGTGTCTGGAACGTGCCAGGTCGTCCTCGTGATACCCTTCCGCCTCTCTGCTCAGTCCCAGTGTTCGAGTTTCCTGGGGCTCCTCGATCCCCAGGCCGTCCTTCCCAGTGAACCTGTGTCCTGCAGCCAAGTTCCCGGCAACGATGGAACAGGTGGGGGACGATGAGATTCCAAAAGAGAGACCGGGCCGCTCAGACGGGCTTGTTGGTTGAAACGCATTTCTAATATATAAATCAAGGGCATCCATTTTGTGTCAAAATAAGAACTGAAGATAATTTTCCCTAAACTTATAAGAGCAATAAAATTCAGACATAATCGTACATTCAGAATCATGACAATTTTCCTGAAAGTGTGTGCTTGCAGATTCAAGAGTCACAAAAGAATCCCCAATTTCCAGTCACTGTGACTGAAGTACACATTTCACACCACAAATCTGATATCCTAAGACATGAGAAAAAGTCACAGTTAGGGAGAAGACCTTCATGATAATTAGGAATTTTAAAAGAAATAGTCTCATTTCCAAAACAAGACCTTAATATTCAACTTAGGAAATAAAAGCTCCTGTACCGGCAGGAGGCAGCCCTTTAACGCCGTGGCCTCGGTTTCCTCCACGTGGGCGTTCAGGGCGGCCCTTCGCAGAGATTTTTTGGTCCACTTCATCCCCAAGTTCTCGACTTGGAGCTTCTGCTCTACGTGTGGAAAGGCAGCAAGCGGCTCTGAAGATCTGACACTCCACTCCGAGGTGACAGAGAATCACTCACTGGTTCAAGAACACAGAACAGGGGCTGACATGAAATGAAGAGGTCTTCCCAGCAGGCTTCCTGACACCCACAGAGACTGCACAAAGATGGGGGTCTGCGCAGTCTTCTCGGGGAAAAGATCCATGGATTTTCCAAAGGAGTTTTCGGAAAACTTCCAGCATACAAAGAACCATTGCTGTAGGCTCATTTCTGTGTGCTCCTGTCCTTAGCGTCCCTAAACTCACAAAGGTCTGCTCATCCCTGGTAAACAGAGACGGGTGTGTAATTCTCAGTGATGTGCCAGGCACAACTGCAGTAACCCAATAAAGTCCACGTTCCCCGACAGACACACACCACAATGCTCTTCTGGTACAACTGAGGCCAACGTAAAACCTGAATACAGATTTAAGGTTTTATTTAGAAGTTTCTAGGAAGCAAACATCAAACATTGACCATATTTGTGCCATGAATTCTCTGCTACGCTAAGTATTTTATATTATTTTCTAAAATTATACAATAGCCACCAAAGATTCTAATTTATAATATTCTCTCTAATACCTAAGATACTCATTTTGAATTAAGTTAACCTTCGAGTCACATATTTAGAACATACCAGAACAAACCGAAACTCACTGTTAGAAAATACATCAATTATTTCCCCAGATTACATGCCACTATCCTAAAACACCGCAGCCTGCCAGCGTGCTCCACACACCACCACCAGGACGCCCACAGCATCAGCTCCCGGGAAGCAGCTCCCTTCCCCTGGTACCCTTTAGTTAGCTACAGAAGAGCTTACCCCCATCCCCATTTTTTATTCGTAGGCTCTTAAGTTTTTCCCTCTCTTGGGTCTCTTTCATTTATATTCACAGTTTTCAGAATCTAAGAAGGCCTTTAAAATATTCATTCCAGTAGGGACCACGTTTTCTCCTGCCTGGCTAATACCTTCTGGGTATATCAAATGCCCAGGCTCCGTCAATACTGTGGCTAGAATAGGCTAAGAGGAAACACCTCTATCGACACAAGTATCCCAGAACGAGAGTTTTTAAAAGCCAGTTGTAATGGGAAAGACAGCTAAATTAAAATGAAACCGGACTTTTAAAAACCCCTCCTAATGTTTTCTTTTGTCTTCTATTAAATGTTTATCAGCCAATTCCTCTTAAAATAAAGCCCAACGGGGGACAAAGTGTTGGAGCCCAGCTTCCAAACGCCTTCTCATAGAAATTTTATGAAAACTTCTGCTAGACACAATTTCAGGAATATGGGTAAATACCGGAGAATCGCCCCTAAAACCTGTAATAAACTGAGACATGAGCACTCTGCTGGGCTAGTCCTCTGGCTCACCAGCTCCTGGCATTCCAAGTTGTCCCGAACGCCGTCCTAAACATCAGTCCTCTCCCAGTTTTGGCCAAAAGTGTTGGGAGACCAGAATGTTCTTTAAGTCTCTCAATCCCAGCAGGAACAGGCAAGAGAAAAAGATGACTGCTCAGGGACTGTCCTCTCTCACAATTCTCCACTCATTCCTGCGGTCAGAAATACTCTGGTCCATGGTTCATTACACAAAAATGAGGCAGTGGGAGGGTCTCAAATATGCTCCTCCTCCTCCTCGTTGGCACTTCTGCCCCACACAGTGTGTCTACTTTTGAAAACTGGCAGCAGTCTTCCACAGGGGTGTTGTATATAATTTAGGTAGAACTGGCACATTCTAACAAAAACCACTCTGTGACCATTTCCAGTTTGAAATTTTGTAATTACTACCTTTCGGATTGTCCCTTGATGATTTTTTCTCTCTTCTTCTTCCTGGTCAATAATTATCTCTGATCTAAGTAACCTACCCCCCAAGGTAGACAGAAAAGAAGCTGACCAGTCGGCGTGAGGGATTACAGAAACTGCCTCAGAGACACGAGAACCCCAAACCTTCCAAAGACACAGAGGATGGCTTTCCTGACAGCTCTTGAGACACGCATGCCAACTCAGAAGTACAAAATTATAATATCTGTTCTTGTATAGACTTTTATTAAATCGGATTCATCTAGTAAGTCATGTATGTGAGAACAGTATTATGTCCGGGGGTCCTACATATTTCCAATATATTGAACTTAGGGATCCAAGATTCTGAACATGCCATCACCAAAAAAAATTGCAAACCTAAAAAACAAAAGGAAAAAAAATTAAACAATGTCAAAGGAAAAGACTTTCTTAGAAAAAGTCAGTATTTACTTTCATAAGTTTCAAAACACTGTAAAGTTAATGCTTTTTCTCTTCTGATAAGTTCTTAAGTCTACCAATAACATTCACTTAAAAACAAGGCAGTTGTACAGCAAAGTAAATATTAAATTATACTCATATACACCTATTTGATTATCTAGTATTTATTCGGTCAAAATAATTTCACATGTACAAGCTGAGGCTTTACTGTAGCATTAGTTTTGCCTGTATTTCCTTTTAAAAGCTGTCATCCTGGTGTTGGGCATTAGAGATGCATAAATTAAATTAAAGGTTTGTTCCTGCACAACGCGTACCTTTAGAAACTACCTGAGTCAATTAGTAGCAGTTAGAAGTCTTGGTGCCTCTTAATTAACTTTTAGCACACAAAATAAGGCAGATGCCCTCCAAAGTTCTCTTAACCTCAAAAAGGGTCAATCTAGATAGGCCTTTTTGAAAAAGGAAAAAGAGAAAACAACAATTGTGTTTCGGTAAATACAGGAAATCAGAGTTTCCAAAGTTAAAAATGTCAGCAATTGTATCTCATGAATACACAAAAGTGAACTCTATAAAAAATTCTACTATGGCTTAAAAGACCGTACTATTGGGCGGAGCCTGTGGCTCAGTGAGTAGGGCGTCGGCCCCATATACTAAGGGTGACAGGTTCGAACCCGGCCCCAGCCAAACTGCCACAAAAAAACAAAAAAAGAAAAAAAATTATCATACTTTTTAGACCAGCTTCTTTATTATGCTATCGAAAATTAAAGAGTTCAGAGTTCATACTTGCAGAAATCTAAAACATCACATCAGGGGACAAGGTAAAACCAAGAGTTTCTGACTCACTGCCGCTCACTGTGGCTGTGCTGGCCTGGGGGAGCTTAAACTGGCAGGCAGGACTTGCAATCACTACTCCCCAGTCGGCCACCACGGGCCTGGGTTTCTACAGCAGCTCGTGAGTGATTTTTCTCTTAATGCATGTGAATAATTCTCCCTGTCACTACAGAAAGTCACATACAAGAAGAAAAAAAAAACACATTTTATGAATTTTAAATCATTCTCTCAACGTCTGAAATGAGGGTGAGAAAATAAAGTCTGGAGAGAAATGAGGTAACAAGAATGAGCCTCTCTAGAAGGAACACGAAAATCAACATGATGTTTAAAAAAATAAAAATGTCAGTTCCTCAGAATGTGCCCTCCACGATGGCATGAAATTTAGTTTTCTCAGCATCTCACTGATTAAACAAATGCACTATTTAGGCTAAATATAAATAAATTTGTGACACTAATTTTGCTATTCCATGCAGTACAGGAAATGAAATAACATCAAGAACTACTTATTTAAAATAATGGCTTAGTATAAAATCTGAACTCAAGCAACGAACCAAATTGGAATTCTGTTCCCAGGGGAGTGGAGCCTCGGCAGTTGCTTCCGAGGCACTGTCACATCAACAGGTACAATGGGACACCCCCCAAAAAGTTTTACTATAATTACCAATCCCAGCTCTATTACCTGCAACTATAAAATATATTTTGAGCGTGGAATAATGAAAGCAGAGTTAACTGGTATGTGTGAAATCGTTACAGCCAAGTTAACTCGCATAACTAACATTCGCAGTGACGCTTAAAAAGTAAAGCTACACATAAAACAGCAAAATCCTTTATCATAGAAAAAGAAAGCGGCAGCAAGAATCCTCACTTTCTAGTGTAAAAATCCTATTAAAGTCTGGATTCCCATTTGAGAGCAAATCCTACTTGTTTAAAAAAAATGATTTCGATCCGCAAATTCCTGATGACTTGGGTCTTTTCACATAATAAATACTTTGCTGCTGATTAAGTAGCTCACTAGAGCTTACTTTAAAAAAAAAAACAACTCTATTTAAACAACTCTAAAAAAAAAAAATGTAGGGTGGTGCCTGTGGCTCAAGGAGTAGGGCGCCAGCCTCATATGCTGGAGGTAGTGGGTTCTAACCCAGCCCCAGCCAAAAAAAAAAGGATTGATGTAGAGGTAAAACATTAATCCACAAAATATGAATTATCTCTGTAAATTTGAGAATAAATCAAAATATACATCTTACTATGTCACTGAATTAGTGTTTAAAAAAAAAATGTAGATTTACGATGTTCACCTTTCTGTTAAACGTATGATCCAGTTAAGATACACCAATATCTTAATACCTTTTGTTTACAACTTTACAAATTTTTTTTAATCTCCAAAAGGAAGGAAGGAGCTGGGGTAGAGAGACATGGAGAAGCAGGAAGGCCCCTCTCCCTGTCTCAGGTGTTGCATTACCATTCGGTCTGCAGTGGTTTCAGGACGAGGCGACCGCACACCTTCTAGTCAGAAATCAGATGACCTCAAAACAACCTCATGCAGGCTGAGGCCTCATGTCTTTCGCTTAGAGCTAAAAATAAAAATACATGTGAATGAACAAATGATCATGGAATGAAATCTCTAACATGACACTCAAATATAAAAATATCAGAAGCCGTTTTTCATCACAGGGAAATGAAAATGTACACATTTCTACACAGAGAATCACAGTCTGAGTTCGAATGGGAGGGGCCCTTCTCAGGACCCTGTTAGATGCTGGGGAACAAGAATGACAATTTAATCCCAAGATAGTTCTACAAAGCCAAAGTACTGTTTTACTCATTTCCTGAGGTGGCGAAACATTTATTTTTTATAGAATGAGTTAAATATAATGATGTTGTTAATGAAACAAGACAGCCCCTTAACTCCTAATATATATATTATATATTATATATAAATTTATATATAATTTAGACCACATTATAAATTTAAAAACAGGGCAAAAAAGGAAAGCAAAACACTAAACCATACATATACAGTGGTCTAGTCCTTAGGAACACAACTCCTGCCCTCCACAATGCTGGCTGGACAAGAAAATTAGCCTGTTTCTCCAAAGAAAGGCATTCACTCATTTAGCAAATACTGTTTGGCAGCGCTGGCAGTTACGCTGAGCCTGAAGAAAGGGTCCCAGACTTCAGAGAGTCTTGAGTCCTTGGTGTCTATTTCCTAATTGGGGGTCTCAAGTCTGGGCTATGAGGCTAAGGAGACAGACGATATTTCCACGAGAGGTAGGAGGAGGGCCGTATATACTCAGTGACAAAAGAAAGAGGCCGTAGGATTTAAAACAAAATCCACGACAAGCCTGAATCTTTATGCGGCCAGCAACCAAATCATCATGTATCTGTCTTTTCAGTGTGAAGCTTTTATTTTCAAAATCCTACATTAATCCTGGAAATTAATTCTCCCTTTTTGGAAGAATGCTGGTAGTTGGGTAGGAAATGCAGACATAATGCCTTCGACTATTTTGAAAGGTTAAATCAGCCAAGTACCTCTAAAAATCACTTCGTATGTGGAAGAGTACTTCATTCAATGGCAGCCATAATTGAAAATGCAGAAATTTTGCTGACAAAGTCACATTTAAAGAACTGACCCTAACTGCAGTGTAATATAGACACATATTTTATGAAATTGTTTATACCAGCAAGTTAAATATAATCTGTGATTTATCGAGCACAGTCTATACTAACGTTATTATTTCAATGTTTTCTATTTCTCTGCTGGTTCCATAGATATCAATGAAATCTTTAGTTTTGTGAAAATATGCTACATTAACAACAAACCTCAAAATACATGCACCTGATTCAATTTAAGCCCTACGTTCACCTTAAAATAAAAGCAGGAAACACAACTGAGTCTGTTTAGCTTCCCTAATGTTTCATGGTCCAACTAAATTTAATAGCTCAACAAATGGGACAAAGCTAAACGGTCTGACTGAAGGTTTCAGACACATGCTTTAAAGTAATATGCTGTAATTTATGCTTAAATAGTGAGAATAAAGAAAAAAAGGACTGTTTAGAATCCTATCTAGGTTTTAACAAATCAATATGCTTTGAAAATTCATTTCCCACTGCTGTTCAGAAGGTGATTCTGTAAGCTGTATACTCTGAAGTACTCAAATTTTAATCAGGGCCAGGGGCAATGCTGGCCTTATTTGCAAGCAGTCAACAATATGTACGCCAGAGCGCCCTACTTTTTTTCCAGTTTGTAGTGAACTTCAGAGAAAACATTTAATAGATAACACGTTTTCCACTTTAAACGTTACACATTCACTCCCTTTAAATCCCACAGTTGTCCTGTACCCAGAAGGGAAGCCCGCTCTGACCCACAGCGCTTCTCAACTCGCCTCTGCTGCCGGCTAACAGCTGAGACGCTTGGTTCTCCCAGAACTCACATCTTCTCCTCAAGTCTCGCGCCCCCTCTGGGACCCTCAGCTAGACCTCTCTCTTTCTTCTGCTTCCATCATTTTATATTTGGTCACGCAAATTACAGTCTACAGTGACAAATACAGTCCCACAACTTCAACACTTTGGTCAAGGCCTTGGAGATAAAGTAATGAGACGTTAATGCTTAGAGGACGTGTTTTAGCTTACTAACTTGACGCTCAGTCTTAAGTTAAAAGTCCACTTGTCACTTCAGGAATGTTACACTGAGGTCTACCATCTAACAGGATCGATGAATGGGACTGAGGGTCAAATGTCTATAAAGACGAATCCTACTTAAGAACATCCAAGGTCTAAGGCATTCTCACGAAAAACTGTTTCCTTAGTTTGCAGTGAATCTTTTCACAGACAGGATTAAGCCTCATGACACATGAGGGGTGACCCTGCCACCTGGGCACTGCGATCCCACCTTAGAGATGTCCTTTCCTCTCCCAGGACTGGACAGATTCTAAGACCTCTAGTCTCACACAGATGGCTCATCTCCTAACTTGAGCCAAAACCTACCAGCATTCTTTCTTTCTTTTGGAGACAGTCTCACTTGGTCACCCTTGGTAGAGTTCTGTGGCGTCTTAGCTCACAGTAACCTCAAACTCTTGGGTTCAAGCGATCCTCTTGCCTGAGCCTCCCAAACAGCTGGGACTACAGGCACCTGCCACAATGCCTGGCTTTTTTTTTTTTTTAAGAGATGGGGGTCTCACTCTTGCTCAGGCTGGTCTTGAACCTGTGAGCTCAGGCAATCCACCCACCTCGGCTTCTCAAGTGCTGGGATTATAGGTATGAGCCACTGTGCCCAACTAGCTTTCTTAATTTACATGGAAATCCTGCAACTTCACACATGCAGCTTTGCCAGCTGCCTAGGTGCTACTTCAAACACATTTAACAGCCAGATAATCTCAAGGATTCCACAGGAGACAGAATGCCCCTCTAATGTGGAGACAATGGTTAGCCATTTGGAAAACTTAAGACGAGATCTCTAGCTTCGTTCCTTAAACCAAAATAAATTCCAGATATACCGCATTTAAAGTAAAAATGTGAAACCATAAAGCTATTGGAGAACAACATGGGTAAAATTTTTTAAAATACATTTAAAGTACAGAAAAGACTTTAATTATAACATAAAACCAAAGCCAAAAAAACCATGATTTTTAAAAAGTAGCCCCCCTAAATCCCAAAACAAATAATAAGCTGAAAAAATATTTGCAGCAAATATTAATATAGATACAAATTGCTAAAAAAAAAAAAAAAGATAAACAACTCAATGAAAAATGGGAAAAAATTAGACCACTCACCAAGAAAACACAGTGACTGGTAAACACACAAAAATATATACAAACCTGAAGAAATGCAAACTACGATGAGATGCTAATGATTACCAAGAGTGTGGGACCCAGGCCCTTGGGCAAACCATCAGGAGAGGTAGAAACTGGCACTTAACTTCTGGAAGAACAATGGCATAATCTACCAAAACTTTAAAATCTACACACCACCTTGCCAAGTACGACAGTGTGCAAAGCAGACTTTCAGTCCCGACTCCTATGAAAAAGCAGCGTGCGGCAGGGGTGGAGTCCACGCTCAAGACTTACAGGGATGTCCCAATAGCACAGCGTGTGCATCAAGTTTGATAATCCATCGCCCTGCACCTCCTTCCATCTGGAGACACGGCCAAGCCAGTAAAACCGTGGTTGCCATAGACTAATTCAGTGATCTCAGACTCCTTCAAAAGTACAATATTGCCATTTTATGTGACACCTAGTAGTACAGAAAGACACATAAAACTAGTGGGTCTTTCCAGTAAAACATCACTAAAGAAAATCAGTCTCCCGGCAGAAGTCAGAGCAAAATGCACCGCAAAATTGTGTGTCCACTTCCCTCTAGAGCGGGAGTTCTCAACCTGTGGGTCGCCACCCCTTTGGGCGTCAAATCAACCTTTCCCCTTTCACAGGGGGTCTAAGACCATCAGAAAACACGTATTTCCAATGGCCTTAAGAACCGAGACACCGCTCCTCACGTGTAGGGGTCACCACAACATGAGGAACTGTATTAAAGGGTCGCGGCATTAGGTAGGTTGAGAACCACTGCTCTATAGCTCTCACGTTTACCCCAGGTCAACCAAACCTACCCAGAGACAGGATTCTTCCATTATAAGGCTGACCCCTTGGGCAGGACGACAGGGGACATGGCTAGACTTAGACACTCAAACCCCTCCCCCCCACTCTATCCCCCACCTGCCAAAGCAACCAAAAGATTCTAACAGTGAGAATGCGGAATGCATCAATTCCGACTATGACCAGGGTGTATATCCACTGGCACATGCAAGAGTCTGAAAACTTTCCACCAGCATTCTTATTTATCAAATACAATATTCTTCAGACATTAAGCCACTATAATTCAAAGAGTGTGGGTTACCATCAGACTCACACTCACTCAGTATCTAATGCCACTGAAGCCCTCGCTGATAATGTCTGGTGAGGGTGATTCTGTTACGTCCAAACCTTTTCTCTTAAAGTTTTGCCTCCTTCTCTCCTAAGGGTAAAAAGACCCTAGGCTGCCTCTTCTCTATCACACAGCTCCGGGGCCGGGGGGAGGTCATTCCATGGATTCTCTCATGCACCTCCCCTTCAACGCTCCCCTCCTTTCTCCTACAAACAATTCCTGATCCGAGACCAATCTACTGCCTCAAACAGACTGCAGGCTACAGCTAACATCTTTCTTCCCCTTTTTCTTTACCTGGAACTGCCAAGAGTCAGCTATGTTTGCTTATTCAAAAACGTTTACTGAAGAGTATGTGTCCCCAGAGTTTAACCTGACCGGGCCCCTCCCTCAGGGAGCCACAGGCTCCATTGAATTAATAATCAGACACACCACTTCCGTGCTCCAAATGATAGCTGTCACTGAAAAAAAAATACCCAGGCTCCGAAAGAGTAGAAACCGGAGGGCTGAACACCCTGGTGTCCCTTCCCTTTGCAGACCATGCGGGCCACATGCACAGCCTTGAGGTCTTACCCAACAGCCCGATGGGTCTCCTAGAAGAAATGACACTGACCCTGAGCTCCAAATGCTGGAGAGGAAGTGTCCAGCAAAGGGTAAGAACAGGAGCATTCTGAGGGGAGGGAAGTAACCACTCAACAGTCCTCCAGGAGAAGGGAGCCTGGTGACCTGGAGTATCAGAGAAAAGGCCACATGCAGAAAGGGTGCTGCAGCCCACGGGCACAAGAGCCACACCTGCTGAGCCCTTCTGATGTACAGAATCTTCTCAGTTTCAGCACCTGAGTGCTCACCTTCAGAATGGATTTGTCCTCAGCCTGAACACACAAGCTGTCACTGATGTTTGTGTCCTCACTTCTCAGTATGAAGCTATCTTGTATACTTGTATACATGTATAATATGTGTTCAAAATCTACACAGCAGACAAACAGACTGATGAAAAGTTAATCAGAATAATATAAGAATGTGACCAGGCACAGTGGCTCACACCTGTAAAGCCAGGAGTTGAGACCAGCCTGGGCAATGTGGGAAGATCCGATCCATCTCTACAAAAAAATATGAAACGTTAACCAGACATGGTGGCACAAGCTTGTAGCCCCAGTTACTTGGGAGGCTGAGGCAGGAGGATCACTGGAGCCCAGGAGCTCAAGGCCTCAATGAGGTATGACTGGGCCTCTGTACTCCAGCTGGGTGACAAGGAGACCCTGTCTCTTTAAAAAAATAAAAACAAGAATACAACCATATTTAGTAAGATTTCCTATTATGACGTACATTTGAAACTGTCTTATGTGCACATACAGTGATGAAATATTTATAAATTCAAACAAGAAACATCTTTACACAAATGCCGGTCATAACTTGACCAGTCCATGCCCTGTGTTCAGATCATGCTGCTGGCCTTGGTTCTTCCACAGTAGCTGGGTGTATGGAGGAGTGTAGTTCTCCTGTGTTGTAACTGTAAAACTCAGACCACTGTTTTAGACCAGAGTAAAGCAAAATTACTTTGGCACAGAGAATATAAGCCAACTCCATCCCTACGCTAACTACCAGTCACATCTTGTAAGTCTCCACCAGATGCTTCTGTTTACACGTAAGCTGTTCACTTGGAAACCTTGTAGGATGAACTAACCCTTCTGTTGTTAACTTCGGGGAAGGCTAGAGAGGATGGCACCACCATTTACAGACTGTAGCAGGAAATCACAACACTTAGGTTCTAGTCAATGAAAACAAGCACTGAACGTTTTCACCTTACTCTGACAGGTGGGGCAAGATGTCAGATTTGTTACATTCCTCATTTATGGGCTCTGCCCACATTTCATTAGAACTACTGGTACAGATTTAGAAGGAAACACAAGACTCACTTATTTTAGAAAGTAATACAACTTGTCGGATACAAGGTGCAGATTTTAGTTCTCTGCGCATCTTTTTTCTTTTGGATGTTCACAGAATGACCTGAGCTGTACCCAGAATTAGCCCTTCACAACAGTTAAGCTGAAACACTGGTGTTTGTTATACAAAGCAAATAAAACTGCACTTTATTATTCACGGCTACATCCTTCACATTACTTACCTGTTATTATAACTAAGAGTACGAATGCTCTAGTATTTTAATGTTATAGAATTTAAAGGTTAAAAACAATCCTTATCCGCTTCACCCTCTGTATTATAATGCCTTGAAGATCAGATTTTGTACATTCTGAGGTTGAATGTGTAACACACCAGAATGTTTTTGCCTTCCTATCTAAGGGCTCTTGGTAGTAGATTGGGATATTGTACAGGCCTGTGATGCCCCAATACAGCTAATAGAAAGGTACTAAATTATCTAAAAAAGATGACCAGACTAATAATTGAAACAGCCCATAAGTGGGCAAAACAGAAAATGCCAGGCAGCGCCTGTGCCCCAGTGGGTGGGGCACCGGCCCCATAAACCAAAGGTGGCGGGTTCAAACCCAGCCCCGGCCAAACTGCAACCAAAAGTAGCCGGCCATTGTGGCGGGCACCTGTTGTCCCAACTACTGAGGCAAGGGAATCGCCTAAGCCCAGGAGTAGGAGGTTGCTGTGAGCTATGACACCATAGCACTCTACCCAGGCGATAAAGTGAGATTCTGTCTCTAAAAAAGAAAAGAAAGAAAAGAAATGCTTGGACCATAGAATAGACTCGAGCTGTCATGTATGTTCACAATAAACTCCTGCTCCCATGAAGTATGTGCCAAGGTATTTTTAAAATATTAACTTTCCAGTGTTGGATAACTGTGACACTTTTTGTGGTTCCAAAACGCATGGGTAACCCTGTTGTGCTTGGAAGAAATTGTAAAACAAGGCCACCCCTCACTGTTCACAAGGGTTGGCTCCAGGAACCCGGTCTCTCTACACCAAATTCTGGAGATGCTCAAGTCCTTTCTGTAAAATGGTTCTTGCATGTGACCTACACCCGTCCTCCTGCAAACTTTAAATCATCCCTAAATTATTATAATACCAAATAAAATTGCCATGTAAAAAGGAGTTATACTATATTTTTTGTATCATTTTTTATTACTGCATTGCTATGTTTTATTGTTTGTGAGTTTTGTTTCTTTTTTTAATATCTTCAATCTGTTTGGCTGAATCCGTGTCTGTCAAACCCACAGAGAGCCTGCTATAATAAGAATACTGATGCCCAGGAAAAAACCTTGCATGTTCCTGGTCTCAATCACTATCTCAAAGCTACCGAGAGAGACTGGCCCTTGAACTCTAAGATGCTCAGACACCATCGAATTGCCTGTCTAAAGAAAATACTCCTGCCGGCTGAGGTTACTCTCCTTTCTGCCCCGTGAGCAGCGGCCTCCCTCTCTTCACAGCAGAGCTGTGCTCTCTCGCTCCAGTCCTCCCTGGCCACACACCTCTCCTCTCTGGACGTGTCTATCAGATATGGAAAAGGTTAGGTGGCCACAATAAACCCACAACTACCAACGAAATTTAGTCTTCTAAACTGAATGGAAGAGCAGATGTAAATAAAAGTATATAAAACAGTGTGATGAGGCACCACGTACCCTGACCCGCTTCAGCGAGCGCAGTGTTCTACCATGGGGTCTGACCCACTGATACCCCCACCCACCCCACCATGTGAACATGATGGTGACTTATCTGCCCTCAAGTAAAACTTCCAACTGAGCGTTTTCTTCAAACTACCCCACCACCGTCGTGAAGCCCCCCATCCAGCAGCGCGAAGTCCATTCTCGTTGCCGTACCATCATCACTCCAGGTCCACAGCTGCTTATCTCCCCAAGCTGAAGCTCTGCACCCCAGGAAACACTAACTCCCCATCACCTGGCAGCCCCCATTCTATTATTCTCCATCTCTATAGATGTGACTCCTCCAGGGACCTCGTGTAATATATTAACATTTTCCTGACAGCTGCGGCCAAGTGATCTTTATAAGAAAACAAAAGCCAAAGCAACATAATATTAGTTCACTAAGGAGCTTCCCAGGATTCCACAGTTGGTCCTTCCCTGGGGCACGTCCTTAGTTGAGACCTGAATTTAAACATTTTTGTCTTATCCACAACATAAAATACGACAACTCATTATTAGACACTGAGGATGACTTAAATCTGATGTTTCCGTGAAGGTTCACGATGAACATAGCACAGGTATTTCATTCTTGTTTTTAAATTATTTAGCGTCTCACTCTCATCCTGAAATTCCAAGAATGAAAGAGATGTCCACTTAATAAACTACTTACTTGGACCTCAAAAGAATGTACTCTCAACTTGTGAAATCAAGAACTCAAGTAATCACTGCTCTTATTTCCACTGTGTCCCTACAACATCCACAACTAATAAGACCGGGAAACGAATCCATTTTCCGAAAGGGAAAACTAAGCTTAAAAGATTAAGATACTTAAGTTGCTACAGTAAGACAAAACTTCTAACATCGACTCGAAGATACTTTCCTTACATAAATCAGCACAAAATCGACAATAGAAAGGCACTTTTACAACTAAAACACAATTACTTCCACCTCCTCTCTCTGGAAACAATAAAGAAATCGTCACCACCTTCAGAGAAAGAAAAATGAGCTTCTCAGACGAGTAACAGTGTTCCACTTCCACCTCTCAAAGGAAGCTGAGCGCCTGGGAGAGCTAAGAAAACAAAAAGGAGGAGCTGTTTGCACCCCAGCTCCTTCTAAGTCTCGATTATTTTGCTTTCAGAGTGAATGGTGAAAAGCCTGAATCTTCTAGTGAGAAAGGATGTAAGGTCTCCTAGTCCAAACCTTCCACAATGCTAGAATCCCATTAATCAAATGTTTATTTGACTTTTGCTTAATACTTCCAAGGACAAACAGACTGTTTCCTGGGAAAACAGTCATTCCCATTTCAGAGCAGCTCTATCAGAAATCACTCTGGTACCACGTAATTTAGAAAAAAAAACAAGGACATCATAATAACATTATTTCCAGCAAATGCCTACTCATTCATTTTTGTTGTTTAGTAAGAAATTCCAAGGTCAGACGTCACCAAGGTTTGTTGGTTCCGTGGTTCACGAGATCATCTCAGGCCGGTTCTTTCCTGTGCTCTGCCATTGGCAGACTGGCTTAGCAACCCTCATGATGTCAAAGTGGTCCTCATCAGCCCAGGCTTCACTGCACACATGATGATGCCGAACTAAGTCTTCCCCTTCCAGTCTTTTCATGTTTTCTTTGAATCTTTTTACCTATGTCCAAAGACTGCTAGTACACGTCTTCCTGGCCAGAGCTACATCTGACCCATCACTGGTAAGGAATATGGGTCCATCCAGATGGCTGAGATCATGGTTTGCCCCCCTCCCCCCGGCAATCTGGGGTCAGCCTCAAAGCAGTGCAGAGAAGACAGATCACAAAATCCAGGACCCATCAGGAGGAAGGAAGGAGAAAAAGGCAGAGGGCTGTACAGGTGACCCAATTTGCTGTGGGTATATGGAGTAAAAATCTAGCTAGCAATAATTTCTGCCTACAGACTCTAATTCTGAACTCTACATCTTGTAAGAGAAACCCTGGACTGCAGCACAAATTCTATACATGCAAAACCGTGTTCCCTTCCCAGGCCCTCAGTTCCTCTCCAGGTTAAACATTCCCACTTCTGTCTACAGTTCTATAGCTATGATTTCACAACCATATGCTTTGACATCCTGATCACTCTTCAGTTTACCAAAGCCCCAAATGTCCAGGACCCTCTTGAAATGTTGAGTGCCCGAGTACATCAAGACTAAGCATCTCCTGTGTTCTGAACACACCGCTGTCAACACACCTCAACCGTTAACGCTGCTTCTCTGGTACTAACCTTCTAGTAACTCACAGTACACTTGCTAGAAACTATAAATGTCTTTCTTACAAGTATTGGATGGGTCTGATCTTCTATAATCTCTGCTTTGGCATTTTTTAAAATAAGGTGCAAAATTCTCCACATGGTTATGCTATATTTCGTCTCATTTTTGGACTGTATCTTTCCATCCTAAGCAAGTCTTAAATTTTCTTTTAGTTCTAAAAACAAATGTATTTGCCATTTGCCTAGTTTTCAATTATAGAAATTCAAACTTACAGAAAGCTCACTCCCGTTTACTCATCAGCTTCATAGAGCAGGGCCGTTCAACGTCTTATGTCTCACAAGAGCCTTCTAGTATTGTAGTAACTTGCTGAATTTCCACAATCCAGAAACTACTCCTCACGGGGTCAGCAAAATAATATATTATTGAACACAGCCACCTCTGGAGACTCACTGTCAATGGACTAAACCACTGGACTCAAACCAGAATGGCGAGTGAAAAGCATAAACTGCCACGGGACCGAGAGATGTCAGAGTCCTGGGGCCAACGCATCACTGGCCTCAGCCCCCACCAAACCAACTGCCTCGGAAGCTGGTATATCTCAACCTTCCTAATGCTGCAACCCTTTAACACAGTTCCTCATGTTGTGGTGACCCCCAACCATAAAATTATTTTCATTGCTATTTCATAACTATAATTTTGCTGCTGTTGTGAATCATAATGTAAACATCTGATATTAGGTGACCCCGTGGAAGGGTATCTAATCAAAGCAACCAGACAACTGAGTCACTCACTTCCTTCCGTGTAGGCACGCCACACAGGCAGCCAAAGTCTCAAGTGTTCTTTAGTGAGCACAGAAATCAAAGCATCAGTCACCTAACATAGGAAGTCAGACAATTAAGTTTGTGAACTCGTCCTGGAAAAAGGGCTGCGTACCCCACTGCTGAGTATCACACGGTCACTTCTGAAGTCCTCCCCCTCGGTAGCTACGCACCAACACTAGTGCCTAGCCCATCATTCAAAGCAACTTAGTAACGCTTTTTGTGGAATGAGCGCCAGCAGTGTCACTGTACAAAGTTCTGACAAGTTTGTGAACTTGTCACCCTTGCTCGCACTGGCATCACTGTGCACAAAGCTGGGTCAGTTTTCTGACTTGGTAAGTCAGGGTCAACGTGTGGTGGTGTGCTGAGTGGCACTAGTGTTGCACGTTTCTGGGTGCCACCCAAGGACAGTGCTGATGGTCACTCCAGAAAAAGAATGATCACTCCAGAATTGCTCTGAAGGGTGGCCTGGGCACTGGCACCGTGCACAGCTTCCCCAGGGGAGGGCTCTGAAGGGGACCGCGGTGCTATTCGGCCATGAGGATGCACCACTTTTTCTAGGACGAATTCACAAACTTAGTCATAGTCAGACCCCGTATTTAACAACGTCAGAGTAAACCAGGCTTGCCTACCGTTCTCTGCACCAGGTCGTACTCCAGTCCAACAGAGTACTCGACGGGGGCCGTCTGGCTGCCACGCAGATGCCATCATCATCATTAAATATCACTTCAAGTACGTCGCTAGCCGCTCCCCTCCTCACAGGCCCACTTCTGAGAGGGCACACACTCCACCAGGCTGTGGTCAGGCTTAGCTGGCCCGGAGGGCGCTGGTCTCGCTGGCTCGGAGTCACACTGGCCAAGTTTGAGGTCAAGCTCTACCACTTTCTTAACATGTGATCTACAACAATTTCCTCATCTTTTCTGAACTTGAGAATTGATTCTACTATTGCTCCTATTAACAAATTACAACTAACTTATTATAGCTTAACACAATTTATTAATTCTTATAGTTCTGGGGGTCAGAAAGTCCTGAGTTTCCTAGGACTGTTGAGGTGTCGGAAGGAATGCGTTCCTTCTGGAGGTGCTGCAGGGGAATCCATGCTTGGCCTTTTGCAGCTTCTGGGGACCATAATCACAGGCTCGTGGCCCTTTCCATCTTCAAAGCCAGCAGGGTAACACCTTCAAATCTCTAACTCTGGCTGTCCTGCCTCCCTCCTTCACTCAGAAGGTCCCTTGTGATTATAACAGGCACACCCACCCAGACAGTCCAGGATAATCGCTCTGTTCCAAAATCCTTAACTTAATCCCATCTGCAAAGTCCCTCTGCAACGCCAGGCAACACATTCATAGGTCTGGGGATGAGAAGGTGGACACTGCCGGACACCAGTTCAAATCTGATCAAGTAATTCAATTTTATCTTAAAACTTCAATACTGTTAACTAAGGAGGACACGATTATTTCTAGTATAGTTCATACTAAAAGTCTTTAAGGCTGTACCAATTGATATGGAAAAAAATTAAGAAACGAATTAAAATGAAGTTAACATGTAAACGAAAACCTAAATGTTTTACTGAGCTTTTCCTATTATAATCAGGAAATGTGCACACCATACTATACGGCTTCCCGGCTCCCACCCTGGACAAGGCCACTCACTCCCCTGTGCTGGCCTCTCCTCATCTCCCTCCCTCTCCTCCAGAGTCACTGTGCTCCATGGCTCAGAGCTCAGTTCAGCTCAGTTCTCAGGCCTTGATGTCTACACTTGCTCTTCTGGGAAAGTCATTCAATCTCAGGACTGTAATTACCATCTGTGCTGACAACTCCAAATTTTATACTTCCAGTCTGGATCAGATCCCTTAACTCCAGTCTCCTGTATCACAACTGCCTACTCGATGGCTCATCTTAGATGTCAAACAGGCGTCTCTGCATATGCAAAACCGAATTCCTGAACCTCCCTCCAAACCTGCTCCTGAGGGTAACTCTTTCTCAGCTCGTCAAAGGGTAACTCCATCCCACAGAAAACCTTAGCATAGTCCTTTCCGTCGGTCTTTCCCGCACATCCATCATATCCATCAGCTGACCAAATAGCTCAGTCCTCAACATACACAGAATCCAGAATCTGATCACTTCAACACGTGCCCTGTGCCCTTCTGAAGCAGGCTGCCATCACATCCTGCCAGGTCACTGGGAACCAACAAATTTCTTCTAATCTTGTCCTCCTGGTTTAATACGGCAGCTACAAATTCCTTTTTTGTAATTAGGAGTCATGGATTGCTCTATTTTCTCTTTTAAACTGAAGCAAAGTTTACATATATAATGAACGTAAAAGAGATCCTAGGTTTTAATTCAATTCGTTATATACATCCATGTAATCAAGACCCCAATGAAAATGTAATACTTCTAACTCTGGGCTATTATAAATGAAGCTGTTATAAATATTCTTGTACATGTGTTTTCAGGGACATATGGTTTCGATATCCAAGAGCAGAACTGCTGTGTGACAGGGTAGGGACGTTCAAAGTAGCCAGAGGTGGCAGCAGCCCAGACGGACGCCTGAGAGAGCAAATCGGTACATCCACACAACGAACGGAGCACTATTCAGACAAAGAAGAGGAAGGAGACAGGAATATACGCCACTAGGGAGGTGAACCTTGAAAACATGACGCCCAGTGAAAGAAGCCAGGCACAGAAAGTCACGTTTCATATGAAATGTGTTGATACAATGATCAACCAAATGACATGAAAGATATGTTAACCAGCTTGATGAAGGTGTTTCAAATTGTATACGAAACAGCACAATGTACCCCATGTTTGCATCAATGTACACAGAAATCAATTAATAAAAATAAAAAAATAAAAAGTCTGAGGACCCCTGCCTTAAACCATAGTGATTTCCTTCTAAAGGCCTCATTTTCTCCTACTCCAGCTTAATCTCCTTAGGGAAAATCAAGTTTTCCAACTGGATTTGTGCATGTTTAAATACCAGATGAGGGAGGAGCTCATGTTCTTTCCCACTGTGTTCTGTGTTCCATGCAAATTACCTTATGGAAAATGAACCTGTTTTAAAGGTCTAGAATATTCCACAGCAGCTAAGAAGCTCTTGGCTGCTTGATTGTTGGAGACTGGTTTGCCAAAAGCACAGAAAGAACTTTACTAGGATATCAGCAGACCTCTGATTTGAATTGAATTCCCTTAATGCCTTTTGTACTCGGTGATTCCCAACTCTTTTGCAAAGACACAGTCCCTGATAACATGCCACTCACTGCACAGCACTTCCAGGGTATCTTGCCAAGTCATATGGTTACAGCATATTTGGTCCAGGGTAACTCTGTGTTGGTGCTAACTATATTCTGAGATCTGTTTGTTTTATTCCTCAGTAAAAGAATGCTTCCCTCCCATTTTAGTTGGGCACATGGGTTCCCAAACAGTTTTTAAAGCCATATCTTGGTAGGTTTAATCATGTGACTATGTTCTGTCCAATGGAGTTGAGCAAGAATGTTGTTCAGTCACTTTAAGAAATACTGTGTACTAACTTTGCCGCCTTGACATCTTCCCCCACTAGAATCACAGATGACATGATAACGTTATGTGGACCACAGAACAGAAGAATCCTGGGCCTCAATCTCCTTACTATACCACCTAAGTCCTGGAGTGCCAAACCAGACATTTATGTGAAACAAAAAACAAAAAAAAAAAACACCCAAAACTTCTCAACTGTTTCAGCCACTGTTATTTGGGAGTTTTCTTTTCCTCATATCACCACCAAATCCTAATATCCTACACAATCTGGGGAAATGCCTTATTGGATGCTTTTAAGCACAGTTTATGAAAGGGTGGCACTCAACCAGCAGAGATCTCACAGACCACCAAGGTTTGTGCAAAATGTCTTTATTGGCCAGAAGGGGTGCTGCAGAGCAGCACCAAGGAGGAGGAAGGAGAGAAGAGGAGAAAGGAGAGGAGAGAAAAGAGGAGAGTGAAAAGGAGAGAGAGAAGAGGAGGGACAGAAAAGGAGGGGAGTGGAGAGGAAAGCAGAGAGGAGAGAAAGAAGAGGCAGGACTAAAAGAAAAGTACACCCTTATATAGTCAGTTAGGGGAAGTCTCAGAACGGTGACAGGATGGTAGAATAGTCAATAAGGAGTTATTGCTGTAGCAGGAAGAGCCATTAGGGGCAGGCCGTAAGTTTGAAATTTTCAGTGCGTAATTTGGACAGGGAGATGAGGCAGGTTTCATGATTGGGAGATAAGGAAATGTTTAGTAGGCAATTCCCTGTTGAAAGGAGCTGTCACTTTAAGAGTGAGACAAATAGTCTTGGTCTGTTTGAAAGCTGAAAGGGGCTTTCTGGGGAAGGGGCTTTTCTGGGGGCAATTACCTAACAGTTTATGCTGCTCTTACCAGCTCCACACCTCACTGTTCTTTCCACTTTCTTAATCTCTCATGTACAGAGAGAACTTCACTAGGACATCAACAGCTTCATGATTTTGATTTTGATTTTATCATTAAAGTCAAATTCTCTAATTCAAAATAATAAACTCTGAAGGAAAATGATATTGAGACTCTCTCTGCATTTATGTCCTTGCTCCTTCCCTGCAGCTGCAATGTGGGCCAGTGTCCCTAAGTGCCTGGCCTCAGATTACTGCCAAGCCCCAGCTTTCATTTATCTTCTTCTCAGTTCAGTAATCCTACATTCTTTCAGTTCCTGTTTGACCCCACTGAGTTCTGGGTCTTCTCCACCCATAAAACATCCTCCTGGGCAGAACTGGACATAACACCTTCACTCAAGCCAAAGTCTATGTTCCCTACCTTATTTCCAATTAATGGTATAGCAGAAGGCTTTGTGAAATTTTAATTCCATTTCCCCTTCCTACCTAGGACAGATAAAGAAACACAGAAAAAATTCATTTCTGTGGGAAAAGAATATATTGAAACTACACAAATGAGGAATATGAAAGTGGCAAATATTTTTCTGTCAACACACCTTCCTTCGGACTCATCCTACAGCCAAACAACTTTGAGTAGTAAGGTGTTACTTCTCTTGCCATGCTGAATTGACCTTCTTCAACCACCTTCCCTGAAATGCTCCTAAATTCCCCCACATGAATGTCTCCATTATTTTCTGTAGCATCAATGGACATTAAAAAGGTGTGCCCTTACTTCAGTCCTGGAACAGAATGTCCATTATCATTAATGATGATCATAACCTGAGAATGGAGTCAATTGACCTCTTAGCATATGCCCTCGGGCTCCATAATCAGGCTTCCCCGGGGATCTGGTATGCATTTGATAGGACAGAATTAATTCAGCATAAAAATATTCTCTGGCCTATTTGAACTTTAAGTAGAATACAAAATGACCTACTTTGACAATATATTTAACTTTTCTCACAATTACTGTTTTTTCTAACTCCTTGTTCATTCCTTGCCAAATTGTTTATGTGAAAGAATTCTTAAACTCGTACATCTACACCTATATCACGTTAATGCTTTTTTCCCCCCTTAACACCACCACATTGTCAAGAAAGAGCCATGGCAAAAAGGAAACAGGAAATTAGTCTTAACAATAGAAGAAAAGTGAATTTGAAATGAAGAATTGGGGAAGCAAATCTTCAGAAATTCCATTTGGCAGACATTTCTAATCTGATGGTCTGGCCAAGACACTTAATAGAGGAAGAGACTGCAGAATAAAATTTCTAAAATGAAAGATCAGTGCTTGAAAAAAAAATCAAATTGAACTTTCATAAAAGTATAGCCATCTTATTATGTAACTTCTTAAAGATTAAAATTTCATCAATTTTGTTTTATTGGTTAGCTTCTAAATTAGAAATTTGTAAACAATCTTTAGGAAAGAAAATAGCAAAAACGAACTCTCCTGGTATTGCTATATTCAATTGTGGCACGTCATGATCACATGTTTAAACAATCCTACTTCAAATACGTTCTGATCCTATGAAAATCCAAAATAGGTTATTGTTTTGGGTATCTTCATTTTGTGTTTTTAATAGTAAACTTTGTAAAAGTTACCTATGTTTCTTATACCACTCACCAGATATGGAGGATATAGAGTCGTGCCAGATCTATATTAGCTCCTCAATAAATTGCAAACTGGTTAAAGCACAGGTAGGATTATGTGACATAGTGGTGTTTCTCAAATATGAAGGTCCATGTCCTTGAACTATATCATACATTAATCTACTACAAACATAGGTCTTAACTAGGCAACATTAAAATATTCATGTGTATTGGGGAGAATTATTACAACTAATTATTTAGCATTAACACTAGTGACCAAATTAAAAAATGGGTTAAAGGTTAAATTTTATATAAGCAAATTTTAATTTGTAAATGTTTATTCACAACTCTTGATGTCATTTGGACAATTACAAAATATATTAACTTTATATAATTCCAGTGACACAAAGTAAGAAGCCTCTACTGAGAAGGGACCCTAAGAAAGGGGTTTCAAGGATGGCAGGAAAACCCAGCCTTCTGAACCTGGATGTGTGGAGAGCCCCTAAGAATGTGGGTTTGAAATAACCTAGGTTACCAATGACCAACAGAAAGAGACCATCCATGACCAGATAGAAAGGGCAGTACAGCCTGGAGGTGCAGAGAGGCCAAAGAAAGACTTGCAACCAATTTCAAATGGTGAAAAAGAGAGTATTTCTACCCATGCATAGCCTCTGCTTCTCCGTTTCTCTCATCTTCTCTACTTCATGAGGGGGACCCCTTCCAACTCTCTTTGGAAGTGGTCTAAACTTTCTCTTTGTTCTTTCTAAATAAAATCTCTCTTGGGTACCCTGACACTCGTGTAAATTACTTTTTCTCTCTACCCACACTGCCTGTGCCGCTTGACTTTTATTTTCAGTCTCCACTCACTCTTGCTTTCCATTGCCACTGTGCCTGGGTTGAACGTTCTAGTTCAGCCAAGTAATTGAACCAGGTCGCCCAACCCCCAACACATACCTTCATGAAATGAACCTGTTATGATATAAGCAAACTCACTTTATTCACCCACTTCAGCAACACAGAAAATAAGGAAGCATTTCTGACTTGGCATCTCATCACAGAAAGTGAACACAAACTTTTTATTGTTTATGGATTAAATAAGAAAGTCTTAGGTTGGGATATAAGAAAGAGAGTCTTTGCATTAGTTGATTTTTTTTTAAAGAAGAACTCATACAAAGATGAAAGTGTTATGAAAGTCCTAAGATAATTTGTGGTTCTAATCACATGACTGACAAGAGGGGATGGTTTTTCCAGTTCTCAGTCACACCTGCTTTGGGCCATGCCAAAGAGTTGACCACAAAAGCAGTTTCACTCCAGATTTACTTCACTGTCATGATCTCTGATATCACCATCTAGTAAACAGATTAGAACCAAACCAGGGCCTGAGTTTTTGCTTGTTTTTGTTAAAGGATGAGTTCCTGGGTTGCCTGATGTGACAGTGGCTGCACAGGAGCATATTAGCATGTAGACACACACAAAGAAGGAAGGAAGATTCAGGACTGGAATTTGTAGAATGCTACAAAGCCATGTGCAGAAATTACTAACCTCGGGGCAAGAAAATCAGCCTAGAAACTATTAAGATTTACCTTGGAGAATCAGTGGCCAACCTCTTTAGCTTAGAGGACTATTCTACTTGGCTAATCATATTTATCCAAGTGTCACAGAAATTGTTGGTACTGGCACAGATACTACCGAGGGGAGGGGAGGCTATGACCTTCTGGATCCTTGAGTGCAGCCTTTTAACTGAATCCAAATTTTACAAAACAAAAATTTTTTAGCAAAAATTTTTAGAGTCACATCCTTGCCTTCGTCTCTAGGTCATGTTTTCCTGGTAGCATTCTGGATGTAATTCTTTCTCAGAATACATTTTTTTCATTTTAATATCATCTACTATCTAAAATAGGTTGAGAATTTTCAAAAAACACAAGTACATTTGTTTAACACTCTTTCCATCAATTTCTCTCTCTCACCTCCCATTTCATCATAAGCAGCAAACGGAAGCCAGGAACCTTCAACATTTGGCTTAGAAGTTTTCTAAAATAGATCACTCTGTTCATAAAGGATGTTTTCTACTTTCCATGATATCACAGGCAATAACGTTGCCAAGATCCCCACTGCTATACAGTGAAAAGCTCCCCCCATCCCTGCCTTCCTCTAGTTGCCAAAACTTCCTCACTTCCTTTGCAAACTCCCTCGTGGTTTCTTCAAAGTCACATTTCTACTAACAGTGACTCAGAGCACTTGAAGCTTTCATGAACACTCTCTTAAAAGCCCGCTCTCCAGTTCCAAAACCACTTCCACATGTTAGGTTTCTGTATGGCAGCACTTGACTTTCAAGGACCAAAATCTGTATTACTAAACTATTAATATGTAACAAACTACCCCCCAAATCAGCAACTTAAAACAATAAACTCTGTCCTACATTTTTGTGGATCAGACATCCGGGTGCAGCTTGGCTGAGGGTCTCTGATTCAGGTTCTCCCACAAGGTTGCAGTGGAACTGCCTGCTGAGGCTGCATCTTCTCATAGCTCAACTTAGGAAGGACATGTTTCCAAGCTCAGTCAGGTGGTTGGTGAATAGC
The DNA here is from genome assembly GCA_963574575.1 of Galagoides demidoff. NCBI lineage: Eukaryota > Metazoa > Chordata > Mammalia > Primates > Galagidae > Galagoides > Galagoides demidoff. Next base: position 24,942 of record CAUYQV010167383.1, on the reverse strand, counting down.
GTCAGCCCCTGATTGGTTTGTTAGCAGAAGACATCAATTCTTTGCCTCTCCATAGGGCAGCTCAAAACGTCTCAGCTGGCTTCATTAGAATTGAGTGAGAAAGAACTCTCTGTACCTGATCTTCAATTGACATTCTATTACTTTTCCATATTCTTTTTATTAGAATCAAGCCACTCTCCACCCTGTCTAGCATATATTCAATGGGACAGGACTCCACAGAGCATGAACACTGAGGTTGAGTTCACTTAGGTAAACTTAAGGACTGCCTACTACAAAGACAAGACTGTTTAAAATAACAAAGACTGCTATGGGGTAAATTGAATTTTCCCAGAATAAAATAAACTTAGAGTTCTGGAACATCAACAAAATTAGAGCTCAGATTGAACATGTGACTCCTTTCGCCACTAAGTGCCAGAAACCTTGAGCTGAACAGGTGCAAATGCCCTTGAACTGTAAGTGCAGAAGCGTGGGAGTCTCAGCTGAATCTTGTTCAGCCTCTAAATGCTGGAATGCTCCTCCATAAATAGAGAAACGTGTTATAAAAGTAGAGCGAGCTTTATTGACTTCAGCAAGAAAAAAAAATCACCACAAAGACCATTTTGAAATTGTGTCTCAGTAGGGGAAGGAAATGCTTGGATTTTGTTGCTTAGAGCTTAGCGGCCTTGGATTTTGTTGCTTAAAGCTTAGAGGTAGAGGTCGTTAGAAGGGGAATATTGGAAATAGGGTGAAGTCTTTTCAGTGGCTGATGTGAAGGAAGATTTTGAGCAAATAGATGTGATGCAAGTTATAAAACATTCTTCAGTTACAATTATAAGACAGTGGTTATTCCAGTTTTAAATTGCTACCACTTAATTTAAGACATAATAATTATATCATTGCCTGATGTAATATACAGGTATACTTCAGAGATATTGTGGGTTCAGTTATGGACCACTCCAATAAAGTGATTATGGCAATAAAGTAAGTAAAAATTGCGGGGGGGGAGGTTCCTAGTGCATAAAAAGTTATGGTTATACTATACCATGGTCTATTAAGAGTACAACAGCATTATGTCCAAAAGAATAATGTATGTGCCTTAACTAAAAAATACAGCTATAAATGCTAGCTATCATGTGAGCTTCATCAAGTCATAACCTTTCTGCTGGTGGAGAGTTTTCTAGACCCTAGGTGTTAATGGCTGCTGACAGATCAAGGTGGTCATTGCTGAAGTTTGGAGTGGCTGTGGCAATTTCTTAAAATAATTGACTCTTCCTTTCATGAAAGATTTCTCTGTAGCATACATGCTGTTTAAAAGCATTTTACCTGCAGCAGAACTTCTTTCAGAATTTGAGTCTATCCTCTCAAACGCAATTGCTGCTTTATCAAGTAACATTATTTAGCATTTGAAATCTTCTGGTGTCATTTCAACAATGTGCACAGCATACTCACCGGGATTAGATTCTATCTCAAGAAAACACTTTCTCTGCTCATCTGTAAGAAGCAACTCCTAATTCAGTCAACTTTTGTCAGGAGATTTTGTCAATTCAGTCACATCTTCAGGCTCTACTGCTAGTTCTTTGGCTTTTCTTTGTTTTAGTTACTTCTGCTAAAGTCTTGAGCTCCTCAAAGTCATCCATGAGAGATGGAATCAACCTCTTCCAAATTCTTGTTAATGTTGATATTTTGACATTCTCCAATGAATTCCAAATGTTTTCAACGTCAACTAGAATGGTGAATTCTTTCCAACAAGTTTCAATTTACTTTGCCCAGATCTATCAGTGGAATCACTATATATATATCAGTTACAGCTTTACAAACTGTATTTTTTTTTTTGACAGAATCTTACTCTCTTATCCCACGTTGAGTGCAATGGCATCACTGTTGCTCATTGCAACCTCAAACTTCCGAGCTCAAATTCCTCCTGCCTCAGGTCACATCTGGCCACAAAATATTTTTTTCTTAAATAATATTTGATTGTCAGAATTACTGCTTAATTCCCAAACTGAAGAATGGGTGTTGTTTTAGGCATAAAAACAACATCAATGTTCATAAACATCTCCATCAGAGCTCTTGCATGACTAGGTACATTGTCATTAAATAGTAATATTTTGAAAAGAATCTTCCTTCTGAGCAGTGGATCTCAACAGTAGACTTAAAATATTCATTAAATGATGCTATAAACAGATGTGCTATCATTCAGGCTTTGTTGTTCCATTTATAAAGGACAGGTACAGTGGATTTAGTATAATTCTTAAGGGCCCTAGTAATTTTGGAATGGTAAATGGGGATTGGTTTCAGTTTAAAGTCACCAGCTACATTAGCCCCTAACAAGATAGTCACCTGTACTTTATACTTTGAAGCCAGGAATTGGTTTTTTTTTTTCTCTCTAAGCATAAAAGTCCTTGATGGCGTCTGTTTTCTTTACTTTAAAACTATGTTTAGTACACCTACCTTCAATTATTTTAGGGAGGTCTTCTGGATTACTTGTAGCATTGATTTCAGTACTTGCTAGTATTTTATGTTATAGAAAGAACTTCCTTCTTAGCCTCATGACTAACCTCTGCTAGCTTTGATCTCTTCTTGTGTTGTTTTCTCACCTCTTTCAAACTTCACAGAATTGAATAGAGTTAGGGCCTAGCTCTGGATGAGGCTTTGCCTCAAGGCAATATTGTGGATGATTTCATGTTCTACCTAAACCAGTAAAACTTTCTCCATATCAGCAATAAGGCTATTTTCTTATTTTGGGGGAAAAAGTACTACTGGAATAGCACTTTTAATTTTCTTTAAGAACTTTTCCTTTGTATTTACATCTTGGCCAACTGTTGAAGGAAAGAGGCCTAGCTTTCAGCCTAGCTCAGCTGTTGACATACCTTTCTTACAAAGCTTAATCATTTCTAGCTTTTAATTTACAGTGAGAGATGTGCACCTATTTCTTTCACTTGAACACTTGGAGTCCATTATAGGATTATTGATTGGCCTGATTTCAAAGTTGTGTCTCAGGGAATAGGGAGGCCTGAGGAAGAGAAGAGAGATGAGGAAGATCCAGTTGGTGTAGCAGTCAGAACACACATACTTTTTGATTAAGTTGGTCATCTTCGATGAGTGTGGTTTGTGGCACTTCAAACTAATTATAATGGTAACGGCAAAGATCACTGACCACAGATCACCATAAAAAGAAGAAGGTTGAAATTTGAAAATCTCACCAAATGTGACACAGAGACACAAGCACAGGCTGTTGAGACATGGTGCTGCCAGACTTGCTCAATGTAAGAGTGGCTGCAAACCTTCAGTTTGTAAGAAAACATGGTATCTCTGAAAAGCAATAAGGTGAAAAGCACAATAAAACAAAGTATGCTTACATCACATATTTATCCCAAATATCTTACATTGATTCTATGAGATAAAAATGGAGCTATGACTGGAAACCTCATTGTCTCACACAGAAATTCAAATATCGAAATGGCCAGAAGTATATTTTTTAAAAGTTTAGGCTATGGAGCCAGGACCCTGTATTTAAATCCAGTTCCATCGCTTCCCAGATAGCTGACATTGATCTAATTGCTTTATCCTCTCTATGCCTCAGTTGTGTATTTTATAATGAAGACAATAATAACACTTACACCATATGGTGGTTTGAGGATTAGATGTGTTAATATGTCTAAATCACTTAGAATAGTGTCTGGTACATTGTTAATACGAAAATCAATTGCACAGTCATGATTCTCATGACGATATGTTTTATCATTCATGTCAAAAGCACTTTCTACCTTTTCTTTTTCAGCCAGTATCTACATATAGTCTAAAATCAAACTAACAAAATATATACTAATAAAAAATACCATCTATGTACTTATTATTCATAGGATGTCATATAGTGAATTTTATTCCAGCATTGGCTATTTCTGTATGGAGTAAATTCATCCTTGGGTTGCCTGGGTTGCTGCCCCTGACTGCTCTTGGTTGAAGTTTCCCAGCCTTCAGGGTTTGAAATCTATAACAAAGCACATCCAATAACTGTGTCTGCCTCTTTAAAGCTTCATCTTTCTCTTTGCTTGGGGGCTCAAGGGTTTTAGTGTAGTTTAGAAAGTCTTTACTTATTAACAGATGACTTCTATTAATTTGTGGAGAAAATTAGATGTTATGACAGCTAATGCCCCAATCTTATAAGCTATACCTCCAGAAACCTGATAGAAAATCTCACTTCTTTGCCTGTCCTTTTCAATTTTTCATCCTGTAATGCTGTTTCTAGTGTGATATCACAGTCAGTAAATTTTTCACTTCAGGTCTTGGAGAGAAGCCAGGTAGTTTTAACATCACTTGCTCAGGCAAAAGAAGAATGGTACATTTGGAGTTGAAGTATCCTGGAGGGCACTGTTGCAATTAGATAGATGAATGACCATGGATTTTAATTAGAACACTAGGTGTACACTCCATATCATTATTCTAAGAAACTGAGCCCACAGAGTAAGGCAGGGTAACACTACTGAGTCAGTATCCTACAGACCTGTAAGCACCAGTCTTCTTAATTCTATTTATTTATACCTTTAGTATTTTTAATAGACAAAATCACTCTTAATTAACCCTACAGAACAGCTCTATGATCAAGTAAATTTTAAAGTCAGTTAGAGAAAGGGAAAGAGTGAGCATTATGAAGACAGATATTGTTTCTTTTTTATGCTCTATACCCTGTAATAAAGCTATTACCCTGTTCTTCTCAACACAGAGGCTATGTTCTTTAAAGAAAATTGTAGTAGCTTTCTGCACGCTTCCTGCCATTGCATGCTTATAAAATTGAGACAAACGTGTCATTTCTCCTGTTCATTTAAAATTTCAAAATAAACCTTGAAACAATTAAGTTCATAAAGACTTATAAGTAAAAATCAATAGAAAAATAACATTAAAACAAATTTTTTCTTTTTCTTTTTCTTTTTTTTTTTTGAGACAGAGTCTCATTTTATCACCCTCGGTAGAGTGTTATGGCGTGACAACTCACAGAAACTTCCTCCAACTCCTGGGCTTAGGTGATTCTCTTGCCTTAGCCTCCTGAGTAGCTGGGACTACAGGCACCTACCACAATGCCTGGCTTTTTTTTTTTTGTTGCAGTTTGGCCAGGGTCAGGTTTGAACCCACCACCTTCTGTATATAGGGCCAGCGCCCTAACCATTGAGCCACAGGAGCTGCCACAAATAAAATTTCTTTATAATAAAATGACTTCTGTGTCTTCATTCATTCATACCAGTTTTTCTTGATAAAAAACACCCTATATTTACTAAATACCCAGAAGGTGCCACAAAAAATTCTAGACATGGAAGGGTATAGAATACAATCTTAATAGGTAATTTTAGAGACACAGAATATGACTTTAGAAAGATGAATAACAGTACATCAAAGCAGATTTCATCCATCAAACTGGACTTCTTGGATAAGCAATGAAACAATGTCTCTTCCTATGTTCTGTACTTGTACCTAAGGTTTCCTCAATGCATTTGTGCTCTGACTTTCTGAAGCAGAGCTACAAAGATTGAACACAGACATATCTGTTTGGAATCTGGGATAAGATTTATAGAGATTAGAGTATTTATGATTTTAAAGGCTCTAAAATACTTAAAAATATTAGACTAATTTTATAAGCCAGAATCTTCTAAGTTCTTTCATCCTGGAAAATCATCTGAGATCTTTTCCAATTTGGACCCCAAATAATTTTAAAAGACCCATTCTATCTTTTATAACCTCAATCACTTCCACCTCCTTGCCCTGGGAATTATTCTGAACTTTGGTTCAACTTTGAAGACATGGCTTCCCTTTGAAACTCTTTGGAATGGAAGGTGCGATTTATTAATCATAAAAGTGGTCATTTATTGAAAATCTTCTTTAAAAGCCATATTGCCTTAGTTCATTCAGGCTGCTGTAACAAAATACCACAGACATGTGACTTATAAATGACAAATTTATTTCTCACATTTCTGGAGGCTGGGAAGTCTAAGAGCAAGGAAACAGCAGATCCAGCATCGGTAGTGGCTGGTCTTCTTAAAGATAGCTGTCTTCTCACTGCAACCTCATGTGATAGAAAGGGCAAGGGGCTGCTCTGGGGATTCTTTTCCAATGAACTACAGGGAAAATCTCCCTGTTTTCTCCTCATGTTAATACTAACACTACTAACACTCAACACAATTCTGGCCACCACTATGTGGCTTTTCCCCCAAACCAACAAATTTTCCAATATCCTTGTGTAGCAGGAAACCAACACAGACAGAAGACTCCAGGCAAAAGTTGATTAGAGGAAGCGGGTTTATTCCAGCTGTGGGGGGAGGTGCTCAGAAGACCTGTGTCTCCAAAGCTGAGCCCACCCCCCACTCAATCTCTTCCCTCACTTTTATCCACTTTTTAGGGCAAGAGTGCAAATGAGGGTCATAAAACAGAGAAAGAGACATGATGCCATCCTCAAGGTTCCGGGCTCAAGGGGAAGGTCAGATTCACCCATGCCTTTGAGACCGGTTGAACCACCTGCTCTCAAAGGCAACAGAAGTCCAAGGAAGTTACTAGGTTACAATCTAGGCCCCGTGCATGTCAAAGGAGGAACATACAGACAACAGAAACACCTGTGTCTTGGCTAAGGCCTACACAGGGTGGCTAGGACAGATTCTTTTAGTTCTGCTTTTACTTTCTTGCCTCACTTGGGGATTCTATAACTCAATTAAATTTCTAACACTAACTAGAGCTAGAGTAGACCACACAGGTTAAGGGCTCAGCTCCACAGGAAGGCCTCCGACTTCTGATGTTAGTCACAAATCCAAGGTTGTTACCTGTGCTTCAATGGGCTACTTATGGTTCCCATAACCCACTCCTCAGATTCAATCATTCACTATTTACCAATTTATTATAAAGGATATTAGAAAAAATACAGATAAACAGAAGAAATGCATAGGGCAAGGTATGTAGGCATTATGCAGGTACAACTGGTTAAGTCATTGGCCATTGAGAATCAACTCCACCTTCAGCTACTCTCTCCTTCTCTACCAAGTGCAGGTAAAAGCTCTAATCCTCTAATCATATAGCTGGTCCTCTAGCAACCCCATCCTGACGCTACCTAGAAGACCAACCATCAGTAACCTCATTAGCATACAAAAAGACACATCACTTGTAGATTCCAAAGGTTTTAGATGTATGACAGGAAATAGGGGTGGAGACCAAATATACATTTCTTATTATGTTCCAAGCACCGATCTCATTCACCAGGGCTCTGCTGCATGACCTAATCTTAACTAAAGGCCTCATTGCCTAATACTATCCCTTTAGGGGTTAGGATTTCAACATACGAATTTGGAGAAGGGGGGGTGCTTGCTAAGAAGGATAATATAAATATTATACCTTTCCATTTTAGTTAATCCTCACAATAGCTATAAAGTAGATACTATTGTTCCAAATAATAGCCAAAGCAAGTAGAGCAGAAAGATGTGAAACAATTTTTTTGATGTCATTTCAGATTTACAAGAAAAGAGGAATAATTATGCAATGAATTTCTAGATACCCTTCACCTAGATTGCTCAAATGTTAACATTGAATTACATTTGCTTTATTCTTTTCTCTTTGTCCCTCTCCATTATCTCACTCACTCTCCCTCTCTCTCATTATATAACAGTAAATTTCAAGTATGATGCTCTTTTAATTCTTCATGCATCCTTATTTAAATACCATTCTTTTTCATATACAATCATATCCTTTACACTAGTAGGAAAGCCAGATTTATATGCTGCCTTCAAAATCATGTTTGTTTACTTTCTTTAATCTGGAATAGCTTGAATATTTCTTTGTATCTTTTAAAATTGATATTCTAGGGAAGGTTTTGTTTAATAGTTTAGAAGGTGCCTTAATTTGGCTTTGTTTTATGCCAAACCACTACATCTGCTATTCTCTCACGTCTTCACTGTATATAGTACAGCTGTTCTTCCAAAGTCTTATTCACCGTTTGCCTTCTTTTTCTTAAAGACTCTTTCAAGAGTATATTAGCACCAATTCCCACAAAACCTGGATATTCCCTTGCCATAAACATTTCACATTGGTACACTACATTTTCCTCACCACAAATGCATTAGCCAACAACTCCCTATGCAGGCCCAAATTCATTGCATCCTATCTGTCTCTCACATAAAATTAGTAAGTAAATCCTACCTATATTGCTTATAAAATTTCTAGAACATCTAATTTCCTTAGTCTCACTACTGTTGTACTCTTTCAGTCCCGCATCCTTTCCTTTAGCAAGTCTACCTGGCCTTCCAGGGCCAATGTCATTAACTCCATAATCCATATCCCTTGTACTACTTTTTCCAATACTGTAACTAGACTGTGTTAAAATGAGTCAGTTGCTGGAACTATACCTATTGAATCAAGTCCACACTTCCTAGATCATCATATAAATCCTCCCTGATCCACTCCCTGATTCCTTCTCTCTCACCATGTCCTACCGCTTTCAACACTGTTTACCATGCCCCAATTTTATGCTCTCTGCCCATATTTTAGTTATTCTAAACTGCCATTATTCTCAATATTCTGTCACCCCAGGACATTCTAATGCAGCAGTTCTCAACCTGTGGGTCGTGACCCCTTTGTAACAATGAAAATACATTGCGGCATTAGGAAGGCTGAGAGCCCCTTTTCTAAGACATTAGGCAATTTGATAACCCTGAGCCTTTGCACATGCTGTTCTTCCTCTTGGGCTAGAGACCTATATCCCAGGGTTCTCTCAGATGGAAACCTATATCCCAACGGTTCTCTATCCATTCTTTAAAAATCTCAGATTGTGTCTTTTGCAAGGCATTCACAAGAATCTCTTTGTGGAATGGTTTATTCTCAACTTTAGTTTTCTATAATTTTGTGCATTTTTATCTTGATCTTCAGACTGTACATTCTTAGCAATTAAATATTTACCATTGTAAATATTATTATTTCCCTCTGTCCTCCCCTATTCTTCTATTCGCATTGGACTATGGAGTTTTTGAGCGCATGAACTGTGCCTTAACTATCCCTGTTGATTGTATAGTAACATATAGCAAATGAATCACAAATGTTTGCTGAACTAATATAAACCCTGCCCCCTAGGTCTTTTTGAAAGGTATACCAGTCCAGATTCACAATAGGAAACAAAATCTTACCTTAATGAGAAGTAAAATTATCGAGGGAACTACCTACTGATGTGTGGACAGGGCTCAGGAGAATAATCAGGATGTTATATCACCTAGTTTCTAATAACAGAGGGAGGAAACGGTGTCATAAGAGTCCAGAGAGACCTGGAGACATGGGGGAAGGACTAAGAACAAAGCAACAGATGAGGGACCCAGCCACTGCCAGAAGCTCAGCATGACAGGAATTAAAGACAGGAAAGTGACACCCTGCCTTCTCTGTTCTCTCACGCCACCATCTCCTGTAGGAATCCACTGCTGTCTGAACCATTGAAAAGCCAGCTCTCTATGTAGTCAGAGTGTTTTTGTCTCTGGGGATAGCCTCCAGGGCCACAGAGAAGGGCATTACAAAGGCAAAAATGGATCTAAGTAGGGGGATGAAAAACAACCAGCAGTGCAGCTACAATAACCCCACGCAGAGGGAAGGGTCAACATTTCTTGACTGTTTTCCAGATCCTTACCTAAGCACTTCATACCATCTCTTTTGATTCTCCTCACAATCCTATATCATAATATACCCACCACCAAATAAAAGGAAACTTGGTGGAATTAAATTTATCTCAGATCACCCACAGCTGATAATGTGCTATCCAGCCCACCATTGGCTCTCTGTCGCAGGTCAAGTTATACTTTATGCATGAGCTAAATTTGCTACTTTCTCCAAAGCCCTCCTCTCTCTCTCTATCTCTTTTTTTTGTTTTGTTTTGTTTTGTTTTTAGAGACAGAGTCTCACTTTGTTGCCCTCTGTAGAGTGCTGTAGCATCACAGTTCACAGCAACCTCCAGCTCTTGGGCTTAGGCAATTCTCTTGCCTCAGCCTCCTGAGAAGCTGGGACTACAGGCACCTGCCACAATGCCCGGCTATTTTTTCATTGCAGTTTGACTGGGGCCAGGTTCAAACCTGCCACCCTCAGATATGGGGCCGGTGCTCTACTCAATGAGCCACAGGTGCCCTACCCAAAGCCCTGCTCTCTTGATGAGAAACTTGTAAGGTGGGTCTCAGGTAGAAAGGTAGACAATTCATATACACATTGCCTTATGATTTTCTTACAAGGAATGTTGGCCTTATTCTTAAGTTCATTGCAGTCCTTCCCTTGTAAATAGAAAAATAGGGAAGAGCGTTGGTATGAAGTTAAGATTTTCAACGGCCTGCTGTAATCAAGGCTACTTCTCTTTAGTTTCAAATCCTCCACACTAAAACAAACCAATCTCCCAATTTCTCCTATGTTTGGTAAAGAAACTTGACCATATGAGATCATAAGCACTTCTTTTCATTAGCTGATTTATTGTCAGAGCTGCAAGCTATTCGGTCTCAGCACCTGGGGTCTGAAAATGTAATTTTTAATAGAATATTCATGTCAGTGAAATCTTCCCCCCAAACAGTGAAAACTCAGAGTTTATTTATAAAATAATTCAATGTGTGTGTACCTAAGACTGTTTACCTCATTACTAGAGACATTTACTTAATAATTTAAAAGGAAACCAACTTTACTACAGTTCAGATAAGGGACACAAAGACAGCTGAAAGATAGTAAATTAAGACCCAAGAGAAAAATGCGAAGGCGCTGCTGTTACATACCCTGTAAAGGAAAAATAACCGAGTTTAAACAAAGTTCTCTAGGAATGTGAAATACAGCTGGAGAGAGGATAATAAATTGAGCTCAGCCCATCCATGTATGTGTGAAGTCCAGTGTTGTGTACTCAGGAAGACACAAAAGTGGACCAGCTACAGCCCCTGCTGAGGATCGGGTGTTGTTGTTATAGCTAAATACCCCAAATGCAAATTCAGTACTGTAAGCCTCATGATACATGCTTTGTGTGAAGGAGGACATTGATTCCACCATGGTGATAATCCACCGTTATCTCTTGCCTAGACAACTTTAATAACCTCTTAATTTGTCTGTTCCTACCCTTGCTTCCCACAGTATGGCACACATAGGAGCCAGAAGATCCTTTTAGGACCTAGGTCAGCTCATGCCATCCCTGCTCGGAACTCTCCAAAGAACACCACACACCTCCTTGCCTGGCACAGCTCCCAGTGGTCTGGCCTTGGTCGCTGTTCCCTCCTGGCCTCCTTCACGCTCCCCTTCACTCACTGCCCTCCAGCCTGGCTTGTCTCCACACACCCCACCCCCCATCATATACACTCAACCTCAGGGCCTTTGCAGTTGCTCTTCTCTAGGTATGAAAAAGTCCTCCTTTGTACAGTTGAGTAGCTTTTTCATTCATTTCACTCAACTCTCCCCCATAGGAATGGAAAGGGGATTCAGGGAAGTAGGAGAAAAGTCTGGCCTTCCCTGACTTTATGACCAGGAAGCTACAAAACGGCTCTGTAGCAAACAATGAGTTTCGGGAACCTTGTAACTCTGTTGATCAAGTATGACCTGTTTTCCACAAAATGCCATTTGTAACTTGTTACAAGGTAGAGGAAGGGTTACAGGTTACAGAGCAGTTCCCATAGCAAAAGGCCACAAATGTCACAACACTGCCAGTCACCACCACATGATACCTGGAAAATAGCAGGTAATAGTATCGCTAACACATAAGGGAAAATGGGTGCATACTGCAGCTAAGGTAATCTGCACCAATAAGAAATAGACACGATTACCTAAGAATCTTGGAGAGCCAATAAGAAGTTTGTATGGATAATAATGGGGGAGCTGACATGAAATACTTAAACTGGCATACTGTCTTTGGGTGAGGTCTCCTCTCTCTCATGAGGGGGGCCCTTTCTCAATTTCTCTGGGAATGTCTATGCTTAAATGTGCTACACTTTAAATAAAAACTGTCTCTTTTCTTCTAAACTGAGTCCTGGCTGCTGGCTGCTTCATTTCTACATTTCCCTTTATCACTTTAACTTGGCCAAATTGCTAGTTCTGGGGAGTGACCAAATGACATCTACTGTACATCCCAGCGGTTCTCGACCTGGGAGTCATGACCCTTTTGGGAGTAGAAGGACCCTTTTACAGGGGTTGCCTAAATACAACCTGCATATCAGATATTTTCATTACAATTCATAACAGTAGCAAAATTACAATCATAAAATAGCAACTAAAATAATTTTATGGTTGGGGGTTACCACAACATGAAGAACTGTATTAAAGGATTGTGGCATTAGGAAGGTTGAGAACCACTGGTATAGTCAAGGGTCTTTAAGACCCCTGACACTCCCTTCCCAAATATCAACTCTTCATAGGACTTTCTTCAGACCTCCTTATCTGGAAAATCAGCTTCTCTCACCTTCCATACCATTACTCTGATTTACTTTTCTCTCTAGCACTTAAATATTATTTTCTCTGTTAATTAATTATCTATTATCCCCCTGTTTTTACAAACACATATATACACCTCAAATTTAAACTCCTGAAAGCAGGGACTTAGTCTTATTTACATCTGCACATCAAACAGTGTCTGCAATAATTGGAGCTCAGAAAGGTTTATTGAGTGGATGAATTTCTTGTTTTGTTGTTGCTCTTTTTTTCTTCTTTCTTTTGAGTGAATTAACTTATGAATTTGCAGGGGAATGAGTCATTATTTGTCATTTAGAAGAGTTTCAAAAGGGAAGAAATATTTGAACCCGGCCTTGAAAAATCAGTAAGACTTTCAATGTAACAGGGGCATGGCCTAAACAAGGGTGAAAGTGTTTTCTGTCTCTCGAAAACCTCCCTACTCTCTTTGGGAATTAAAGCCTGCAAGCCTGCCTCAAGCCAGTGGTCAGGAAGGCAAAAGGGGCAAGGGAATGTCCTCTCTTCTTTGTACCTCAGGAGGTGGCTCAAGGGATGGTCTGGGTGGTAGTCATGAGATTGACTTAACTGAAGATGGGATGAATCAGAACTGTCAGGAATAGCTGAACAGCAACAGCCTGAAGCTGAAAACCTTTTCTTTAAGAGCTCTGTATTTCCACTCAGAAGCAGAATGTCTTGTCAGTGCTTTAAGATGGGAGTCTGCCAACCTTCTCGTTTGCCAGCAAATTAATAAACTTCCCCTTCCTTCTCCTCAAACCGCTTGTCCTCATTCTTTCGATGCAGCCTCAGGAACAAGTGCCAAACTTTCAGTGACATCAGTAGAAAGAAGAGGGGAAAATAAGAAAGCGTATCTCAGCATTAAAAAGGACTGGTTGAAAGGAATATAACTCTTAGGAATAATGAAAAACTAAGATTGATGGAAGCAGAGAATGTCTAAAGTGTGGAGGTGGAGACAAAATCAGAATAGCATTTTGTAATAGAATCATGGGTCGCTTTAAATATCACACGAGGACATTGTCTATTTGACAGGAAAGAAAATAACTGAATAGCATCTGTTTTGGGGGGAAATTTAATTTTTCTAGCAGCATGCAGAAAAACATTGGTGGAAAAATGCACCCCCCTAAAAAAAAAAAAGAAAAAAAAAAGAAAGAGAAGAAATGAGTTCTCATAAGAATGAAAGAAGACTAGGAAACAATAAAGGGTTATAGACCTAGGGGTAAAAAAAGATAATGTTTCACTTAAGACTTTAAATTTGAGGATCCATGGCATATTCCAATGAAAATCCTTTCTTGAAGGGGTAGCCTAAGATTATAGATTGGGTTAGGATTTTAAGAAAAAAAAAAATTACAGAACCAATAAGAAACAGGTTCAGGACTGAAGAAAAGCCCACATTTCTGGGGCATTTTGAGACTGATAGCGCACAGTCAGAGAGGAGACTAAGGGAGCACATCACGGACTGGAAGTCAAGAGAGGGAGTTCAGCATGAGATCACCAGTAGAGTCAAGTGATGCGGAAGAATCAGAGGGAGGAAGGAGACTGTGGACATGAGGGAAACTTGCCCTTTCCCTGCAAGTTGGCTGAGAAAACCTCACAGTTAAGGCAGATTCACAAATTAGAGGGGTTTGTACACATGGGGAGAATCAAAGAGTATACTTAATTCTGTTTAGCAAATTTTTGTGAAATAGGTACTTGGGAGAATGTATGGGGAAAACCAGACTGACTTATAAATTAACCTGAGGGACAAGTATAATGTTTCAAATAACTTGGCTCATGTCTAGTTGCATTCTTGATTAGAGGGAGGTACAAGGAGGGGAAAGGAAGTCCATCATTCTTTTGATGAGTCCATCTGGTTATACGGATAGAGGGAAAGCCTCTTTCAATGGCCAGTTCATGCCTAAAGGCCCTTAATTCAAAATACACAGTCAGGCTCAGCACCCGTTGCTCAGTGGTTAGGGCACCAGCTACATACACCAGGGCTGGCGGGCTCAAATCAACCTGGGCCTGCTAAACAATAATGACAACTACAACAAAAAATACCTGGGCATTGTGGCAGGTGCCTATAGTCCCAGCTACTTGGGAGGGTGAGACAAGAGAATTGCTTAAGCGCAAGAGTTGGAGGTTGCTGTGAGCTGTGCCATCATAGCACTCTACTGAGGGTGATCTAGTGAAACTCTGTCTCAAAATAAATAAATAAATAAATAAATGCGGAGTCATATTTAGGGGTAAAATTTCCTGAGCTCTTTAAAGACTAAGAAGCACCCCTAGAATTTAGTCAGTCAGTAGGTTTTTACTGACAAACATCCACGGAGCAGTTTGTGTAATGAGTGAGGTGATGGTAAACAGAGCCAGCACTGAAGAAGGTATGGGATGGAATTTTATGTCAAAGTGTTACCAAAACTTTGGCACTTGTCTCCCAAAGCTCTATAAGAAAATGGAACAAGTGGTTTGGGGAGAAGGAAAGAGAAGTTTATTAATACGCTGGCAAATGAGGAGGCTATCAGACTCCTGTCTCAAAAATACCAGCATCCTCTACTGAACAGATATGTGGAATTTTGAAAGATTCTGATCAATCCCATAATCCCATCACGGGCTAAGACAATCTTGGGGCCTCTGCCTGTATTCATCCCATCTTTGGCTAAGACTACCTCATGACTTCCACCCAGATGATTCCCTAGTCTCTTGTGGAGCAAAGAATAACAACACAAAAGGAGGGAGGTAAGAGGATTTAGAAGAGGCAGAAAACACTTTTACCTTTCTCCTCGCCCTGCCACTCTTTATTACAAAAGAAATTGCCAGACAAGAGGCAAGGACAGCTTTTTTATATATGTATATATAACAGAACATAGTATCTGACACATAGTAAGTAAATGTTCAGTAAGTGTCTATTAATAAATAACTTGAATATGTTTATTATTTAATATAAAAGAAACACTGGAGGTAGGTCGGGATGATTTGTAAAAAAGAAAAACAAATTCTGATAGGACTTGAGGAAGAATATTTTTTTGTTCTGAATCAGAACCTAAGGAGAGGAAGGATGAAAACACAGCAGTATTGTCATTAGAATGAGCTCCAAATCCCTTACTGACCTGGAGACCTTCCACAAACACCTTGTCTCCCCGTCCAGACTCTGCCTGCTCTACCCGCTCTAGCTCTGCTCCAGCCTTGCTCACTTTCTTCTCAAATACATGAACTCATTCCCTCATGTGCATTTCCCCAACTTTCCCTCGACCTCCGGAACTTCCTAAGGACAAGCCATTTCCCACCGCTTAGGTCTCAGTTGAACGCTGTTCTCTTACAGAGGCTTCCTCTGACCTCCCTTAGGAAAGAGCCTCTACCTGGTCACTCTTGACCATGGCTCCCTGTTGTGATTTTTATAGGGTGCAAACGACTGATCCAAATCACCTTTCTCAGTATTTGGTTTGCTGTTCACCTCCTTGGTTCTCCACGAGACCAGCTGCCTTGTCTCACTCACGATCTTCGTGACACCTAGAATAGTCTTTAGCACATGAAAAGAATAAAATGCTCGAAAACAAATTTATAAACCTTGAAGTGGAAAATAGAAAACTTAAGAGCAGTGCCTACCACATCACTATCTTCATTTCTACAAATTAAGTTGTATTATATTTCATCAAATAAGTCTATTTCTTCCTTTCCTTCCTGGTTCTGCTCTGCTCAGGCCCTAGAAATTCTGACCGTGGCCATATCCCCCATTCTTGTCTCACTACCTTATGTTTTTTCTTCTTGCTGAACTCCAAATCATTTTCTTAATATGTATGACTAGTAATGTCACTAACACATTTAAAATATCCCCAGGGCTCTCAGGATAGCACTGGAACTCTTCACCTAGGTTTTATGATCAGACTGATAGGATTATCACAGCCTTATTTTTTATCACTACCTTTGCATCCTATCTTATTTCCCTCACTGCCATCCTTAGTCTTACTATTTCCTACCAGTTTGCCGTATTTCCTCTCCTGACTATCTTCTCATCCTGGAAACTTGTTTCCTACTTGTTTCATTTGAATTAATCCTGCCTGTTCTTTAGGTTTTAGTTTAAATGTTGAGTTTTAAATGTCCGGGTTTCACTCAAGTTATGTCTCCTTTTGTAATCCACACAGCAGAAAGGACTTTATTAAAGAATATTAAACAGCAGACAATAGATCAAGGCCAGGGCTAGAGAATATGGCTCAGAAGCTTTATCAAACAAGAAAGAAATAAATGAATTCACCACCTGACTGCTCCCGAGGAGACCTTACTGCTGTTATTGCTGGTCATAGCAAAAATCACCAGCTCTGAACATTCCAAGCTACTATTCTGCCACCACTCAGGCCTGTGAGTGTTCATTAAACACAGGCTGCCTTTTCCCACCATTGCGAGATTAAATTCCATTCAGTTTTCCTTCAAATGACTCTTTTCTGAATTGATACCATGGTAGAGCCGATTAGTGAACCCCGATCACAGGCATGAACTCTGGATGACTGAGGCAAGGAAGGCATTATCTAGGTTTTAATTGGAGAAAGGAAGACTCAGGAGATGAGATGATTTGTGATAAAAATCTACAACATATTTGTTTTCTCTAACACTGTTCTAATCACAGGATATCTGAATTGCTTGGTTTTTGATCTTTCCCCTTCTCTTTAACTCTCCTTAAGGCAGGGGCCTTACCTGTCTTCTTCATTTTTGTTTCCCTAACAGTTAGCAGAGAGCCTGGTGTATAGTAAATACTAAAAATATTATTTATTGAACAAATGAATGGATTGTAATTAGGGCTTGAAGATAGTTTGGAACAGCTGTTAGAAGTATAATGTGGGAATTATAATTGGGAGTCAATTAGAGAAGACTAAAAGAATTGCTGAGTTGCATTTTGTATCCCGCCAAGTTAGGGAGAACGCATTGGTAGTGGAACTAATCATCACTGTTCAGTGACTTTCTCCAGCAAGGCTAAAAAGCCCGGAAGGGAAAACTTAGGGATCTCAATCAGTTTGTGGCTGGAAAAGGGTTGGTAGGTAGAAGATTAAAGGCAGTCTGAGCTCAAACCAAGTGAAATAGACATACATGACATGCCTGGCCATAGAATTTAGGTTGCTTATAAAGTAAATTACACCAGAAAGGGAATGGCCAGCCAGTGAGAAGATGAAATGACCAAAGATGATAATAACGGCAAAGAAACAGTGTAGCATCAGAGATTGGAAAGATATTCCACTCTGCCTTTCCCCAAATTGTCATAGCTGAGTTGTTCCTCCCACTCTCAGTCCTGTCCTCTTTTATGCACCAACCTTGATGAAAGAAGTCATGGGTCACCAGCCTCGGTGTCCCTTTTCCTACTAATCCAGAGTTGAGGAGAATTAAATTGTCCACTCAGAGCTACGAGAGAAAAACCTGGCCCCATTTGTGTTTTCTCTTTGCCAACCTGAAGCCGATATTCACGGAATTAGCTCTACTTGTCTGCGTGCTTTTCTTCCTTTCCTCATCTCCCTCTGCATTTCTCTGCTAATATTTGCCTCCCACTGCCACACCCCATTGGCTCAATCTTTAGAACCGGGTGTCTGTTTTAGGCTCTGTCCCTTATTTCTTAACAGATTTCCCCTGAAGTGCTGGCGTGCGCTCTGAACACTGCCAGGCACTGCAGGACCCTGCTCCTCTGCTGTGTAGATGTCTGTCTTCAGCTTGAAGACCAGAACCTTGTTCCAGTGATTACACTGGCAGTGGGCTCCTGTATTCATTTCACACATGACAACGGCCCCTCTTTTAGTCTCTTAATCATGGCTACCATTTGAATGGCCTAGCATTGAGCTACCATCCAATCTCATGTTGGTTTTGGAGTAGAGACTGAACTGAATCACCCCTTTGGACCCTGTGCCTTCCTCACTTCATTGCCCCTCTTGAGTCAGGTCAGTCTCCACTTGCAAGGTCCATCTCCTTATTTATATAATCCTAAAAAACTCATCAATATTGGGATTTATGCCCATTACTTAGACTATGACTAAATACAAAGGTAAGAGTAAACCCACTGAAGGGATGATCTAGGTTAAGCTGCAGTAACAAGCATTTTTGAAATTTTGGTGACTTATCAGAGTTGGACAATTTCTGCAAAAGGTAGGTGGAAAATATTGTAGAATTTGGGTGCCATGCAGTGTCTGTTGCTGGTACTTAAGCCTGCCCTTGTAGCATAAATGCAGCCATAGTCAATACATAAACAAGGAGTGTGGCCACCCTCCCACAAAACTTACAAAAATAAACACATCCGGCTTTAGTTAATTGACCACTGATCTAAAGCCATGGGATTTATATTGTGCTCATGCTTCAGTAAATGGTATATTCCACATTATCACTGTTGGCACTCCGGAACCCAACCTGATGAAAGAGCCACAATTTGCAACATTATTTGTAGCAAAGAGAAAATTTGCAAGATACTCACTTGTTCTTAATGCTTTCCTCCAGAAGCAGCAAGCATCCTTGTTACTCTGAGTTCCTTAGCTCACGTACAGCATGTGGCTGTGCTATCTGTTTAATAGGGTGGAGAAGCATTAATCTCCTACAGATGAGGGTTACTAAGAGTGGGTGAACAGTGATACAGTAGTGTACAGCAGGTATTTGTGGTAAGAAAATGTAATTTCAAGCTTAAAACTCTTGATGCAGTTTTAAATAATGGAGCAGTTCAAAGCGGTATGCTTTAAAACAGCTGAAAAAGAAATGTCACTGAGGACAACTAGGGTGGAGGAATTGTAAAACCTGCATGTGTCCAAGTCCATGAGCATGCATATTGAAGTGAACACTAGCTGTCCTCTATATCTGTAGGAAACAAAAATAACAATACATTATATCTTACATAATATACCCAATTTGGGTTGCTCTGAAATTTCCTTAATATGCTAGCCCAGTATTTGAAAACAGGTAAGAGTTAATGTTGCAAAAAATAATGTAAAGCCACAATTTATGCCTAATACACACCAGAATATATCAGAAGTCTCAACTAGCTAATTTAATTATTTATTTTATAATTCTCTATTCATGTATATTAATGTCAAATATAAATGTTCTATTCAGGCTGGGCATGGAGGCTCACACCTATAATCCTAGCACTTTGGGAGGCCGAGCGGGGTGGATTGCCTGAGCTCACAAGTTCAAGATCATCCTGAGTGAAAGCGAGACCCCGTCACTACTAAAAATAGAAAAACTCATGAGGGAAGAGGATCACTTCAGCCTGGGTTGGAGGTTGCTGTGAGCTATGACACCATGGCACTCTATCCGGGGTGACAGTTTGAGACTGTCTCAAGGGGAAAAAAAGAACAAAAAACTTCTATTCAAAATATGAGAATATCTTGAAATAACCACTGTGCAGCAGATTAATTGAATATCATCATACAGAGGAATCAAGGGTAGAAATTTGATGGCAATGTTTTAGCATTTTACTGGCACTTTTGAAAAGACTGAGCATTAGCTACTTTGTTTGGCACAGTGGAGCAAGACGGGAAAGATACAAGAAAAATGGGAAGCATGGATTTCCACAATTGTTCTCACAATATTTTTGCACAGGAGGAATAAAGTTTTCATAATCAAAATTCCTGGACCACTAGCCCTTCTTCTACTTCTCTGCATTCATAGAATCACACTAAAATATACAGGATGGAGAGGTAAATATATAGAAAGAAGCTTGAATCCACTCTGCTCTTTTTTAAAAAAGCATAAACAATGTTTGTTTTTGTTTGTTTTGTTAACTAGTATTGGTAATAAGCTACTTGCAACAAACCTCAGAAGTGAGGGGGGCACAGGAATATCATCAAACCCAGACACTGAACAGCCGGATTAGAATGTTACCAGGCACTCAAACTGGAACACAGTCAGGATCCCATTTACTTATACTTAGCATTTGATCCCTGCTCTAACTAGTGGAGTTAAACCCCATTGGTGTTTGTTTGTTTATTTAATCAATTAAGGGCAACTCGCAGGAGAAGTTTTCTTTCTTTCTTTCTTTTTTTAGAGACAGAGTCTCACTTTGTTGCTCACAGCAACCTCCAACTCTTGGGCTTAAACGATTCTCTTGCCTCTGCCTCCTGAGTAGCTGGGACTACAGGTGCCTGCCACAATGCCCAGCTATTTTTTTGTTGCAGTTTGACCAGAGCTGGATTCAAACCCACCACCCTCGGTATATGGGGCCAGCATCCTACTCACTGAGCCACAGGCACCACCCAACGGGAGAGGTTTTCTTTGGCCTATGCCTCAAATGTGTAACTTTGGAAACTGGAGTGAAAAAAAGCAGTCCATTTTTCAAGTAAAGGAAAAATCATATTGTGATTTTTATGTTTTGTTGGCTTGTTGTTTTATTTTTATTTGTTGGTTAGACATATGTATGAAGTGAGGGAGCAGGACATAATATGATTATTAAAATCAGAGAAACCAGAAAAATTGCCACACACAAAAATGTGATCTTCAATTTTCTGGACATTGCATTTATTTTGCATTGGAATAAAGTAAACAGAAGAGATCAGTTAAAGTTTATCATCTTTGTTTACCATCTGACTGCATTTTCCATTTTGAATTTTGAAGTATATTACCTGTAATCTAATTGCAAATACTAATTTTTCCCATGATTTAAAATAAATGTTGTTACCGTGCTTGTAGAATGCTTCAGCATGTACCTTACTACCTCTGCATCTTATTGATTGCATTGTTGGTTTCTATGGGAACAGAAGTAGAGAAGTTAATTAAGATCAGGAGGTTAGAATTGAAGAAAAATAGAATTTTCAACACAGTTCATTTATCATGTACATTTAAATTAGTTTCTTTAATAAAATATCTATTGGACTAAAATGGTGATGGCTGAATCACCTTAATAAAAACAAATGATACATGTTAAAAGTTTAACATCAGTTATTTGTACTCAATTCATCCCATTAAGAAGCATTTTGGCTTTGGTAATCAAATTAACAAAAGTCATTAATAAAGGTGTCTTGTGTCTCAATACTATTATTCCAAGGTTTTAGTCTTGAGTAATGTGTTTTATGAATTATTCTTATTATTTATTCAGAATAAGCTGTGGTCTCGCTAGGTATTTTCTTTTATTTCCCAATGTACCCTCTCATCCCCGGCTTTAATTAAGATGCTCCTGCCGCCTGGACCACACCAACTACGTTGCTCAGTTTCCCATTCCTTTCTAGGATCAGCCAGTAGAGGGCAACAGGGAGCGATTAGTAGGCAGAAGGGCGGGAGGGACTTGCTTTGTGTTGCCTTTGTGTTCTGTGAAGATCAATTCAATAATATAATACCTAGGAGAGGTAGTAGATTCCAGCCTCCAATGCCCAAGACTAACAAATTCCCTATATAAATTCCCTCTTTGAAATATCGAATGTATTTCTGTTTACCTAGTTGATAACCCAGTCCATGATTGTTTTATATGTAAAAAGTAGAATGGTAGGTAGTTTAAAAGAGAATAAAGCCATTTTGTTTCATTAAAAAAAAAATTAGGATATACAGAAATGGGGGAAGAAAAAAAGATGGATATCAATCCTAGAACTCACATACAATGTATAATGACAGTTTGCTTCTTTTTTGTACATCAGTAAATACTTTTTCAGAAAAATAAACATCATATGCTTTTATCTCCTGTATTTTTTTTTTTTTACTTTACATCAAAACTCTTCATAGACATAATTTGGACAGCTATGAAATATTCCTTAGGTTATTTTTCTATTACTCAATAGTTAGACATTTGGGTTCCCTTTAAATTGTTTATAATTATAAGTAATGTAATCATAAACACCTAGGCAGGTATTTGTTTTTATTTTGTGTTCAGGCTTATTCCTTAATATTTAGACCTTTGTTTTTATATTCTTATGCCATTATCTTTGATACATATATATAATATGTTTTAAAATTTCTCCATTTTTGAAAAATATTGTGCCAGTCTCTTAATAGAGAACCTCTTCAAAGTTTGCACACCCACAAGCATTTCTTGAATTTCTCAGAGGTTGTCCTTATAGGCTCACAAATCATTTTTGCCCATTCCTCTGTTCTTTGGGGGGTATCTGTATGTGTGATTTTTTAATTCATTATCTCTACAGTAGTATTATAGCTGATAATATATATAAAAAAATTTTGGACTGCTTTAAGTAATCACACCAATCCTGCTTTGCTAACAGAAAAATTCATATCTTTTATACACCCTAACATATAATTTTAAATATATCTTACTGTTATTAATACTTTCATAATACAAAATATTACTCTCTTGTGCAGAAGCAAGACAAAGTAATAATAATGCTATTTTAAAGGTAAGTCATTAATTACAAGACTATTTGCATTATTAAGCGAGTAGTGATATTAAAATAGTAAATACAAACCAATAAGATGTTCATTATAAACCAGTATAAATCAATTAATGTCTTAGTTTTTGGATATATAATGTTATAATACTTGCAACCATACTTCAGAAGATTTTACAAAAGTCAAATTGTATATATGTGTCTATATCCATATTTATGTTATACATATCAAATTGTATATTTGTGTTTATATCTAAGTACACTGAATATTATGGAGGAAGAGAAAATAGAAGACAGTCATGGCTAGTTTTTCTAAAAAATATAAATAAATATCCAATGTACTCAATACTAATATGAAACCAATATATAAACAATTACATGGTCATATGAATAGTATAACACAAATATAGTCTAATACAGAGGCAGGAGAGGAGACAGGGACAAGGGGGAACGATAATTGGCAGAAGGAGGTAGGGCATGTGGAAGGATCTCATCTAATGCGCACCTTGTGAGGATGTATAACATGCCCCCTGGGTGAGGGGCTCTTTACAACTGGAAAGTGAGAACAATGTAATCTAAAAATTTATATTTGAAATAAAAAGTAAAAAAACAAATAAAAGTAAAACCTATAACCCTATGTTTAAGAAAAACAATAAATTAACATTTGCAGAAAAGGCCTAGTATAACTTCTAGATTTTTATAAACATCTCATGTGTTGTGCTAGTTTCAATTTAATGGCTAAAGTTGTCTTTTGTGAGCACTTTATTTTTCATCGCTCAGTTTATTGGCACTTCAAAATAAACCCTTTTGCCTTTAAAAAATGCTAGCTAGTTATAATGTGATGAATTAACCTTTAATCTAAAGAGCTATTCTTGGTTACATTTATGGTTTTCTGGAGGCTGCAACTCATTTGTTCAATTATAATAGAACTAGGAGGACAGACCTTATTTTTTAACACAAGAAAATATTCTTTTTGAAAGACACTTCCAAAGTCATATCAATAACCTTATATCCTTTACAATTCAATTCCTTCCTTCCATTAAAAATATGTATATATATTTAGCACTTGCAAGATGCTAGGTAATGTGATTTGAATTATGTGTGATCTTATATGCACCTCACAACAACTGCATAAGGTATTTATTAACCTTATTTTACAGAAGAAAAACCTGGGGATCAGAAAAGTTACATAGCATTTCCAAGTTCATGCAAGATGCCACAATCCAAATTTGAATGTCAGTTGGTCTGACCCAATAACCCATTTTCTTTCATGGAGATAGTTATTATATTTTAAATAGCAATCAATAAGGATAAAGGCTTCTTTATGTGCCTGTCACTGCCTAGGCACTGAATTTTAATGCAGTAATTCTTATAAATGATATTTTAGAACAAATCTGCCTTACACATAATTGTAATTAAATTAGACAATTTGATTACAAATGTGCACTTACAATAACTATGGTTTTATTCATGGTCATGAATTTCTTGGTTCTTAAATCCTGGACGGGGGAAAAAAAATCTCTTCTTTTCTTCTAAAACCAGATTTATCCAATTCCTCCTCTCTGGTCCTTCATTGTCCATATGAAGTAAATCAATACTGAAGAAGTATATATTGAAAAAAAGGTTTTGATACATTATAACAAGGAAAACTTTGTATTTTGGAAATATAAAAATGTTATATACAATATATCACCATGTTTATATATGTATTCTTTGTATATATACACTATATATTTATATATGTATATAAAGCATATCATTTTTCATTAAACACAGAGGCCAAATATTTGGGTTCTGTTGTTTTCCAATGACATTTTGAACGTTTATCAACCACGCTTAGTTCCTCCAGCATTAAGTAGAACATTTGCCCTTTCATATGAAAGTGCCTTAAGTATTTAAATGACAGTGATGATAGCTGTTGACATAAATCTATGAATTAAGAAAAGCTAAAATGTAAAATATGATATAATTTAACAAGAGTATTGGGATGTACCTTCATGTTCATCTACACTGACTTTTTTTGTAACACATCAAGAGTCTCAGAAGTTTGAGACCAATCTGAACAAGAGCAAGACCCCATCTCTACTAAAAATTGGAAAACTAGTCAGGTATTGTGGTGGGTGCCAGTAGTCCCAGATACTTGGAAAGCGGCTGAGGCAAGAGGATTGCTTGAGCCCAGGAGTTTGAGGTTGCTGTGAGTATGATGCCATGGCATTCTAGCCTAGGGCAACAAAGTGAGACTGTCTCCAAAAAGAACAGTCTTGGGGGCAAGGGACAAGAC